>JAJIBD010009309.1:0-40591 GCA_021461705.1 Cryptotis parvus
ATCTCTTTGATGATTAGTGATGATGAGCATTTTTTCATATACCCTTTGGCCATTCGAATTTCTTCCTTGTCAAAGTTTCTGTTTATTTCTTTCCCCCATTTTTTGATGGAGTTTGCTGTTTTCTTTTTGTAAAGTTCAACCAGTGCCTGATATATCTTGGATATTAACCCCTTATCAGATGGGTATTGGGTGAATATTCTTTCCCATTCTGTGGACTGTCTTTGTATCTTGGTCACTGTTTCTTTTGAGGTGCAGAAGCTTTTTAGTTTCATGTAGTCCCATATGTTGATCTTTGCTAATAGTTGCTTTGTTAGTGGTCTTTCACCTTTGTAGATGCCTTTAGCTTCAATGTGTAGAGGGTTTTTCTTATGTTTTATTCAACACACTTTGTGGATTCAGGTCTGATATTGAGATCTTTAATCCATTTTGATCTGATTTTTGTGCATGGTGTTAGACATAGGTCCAAATTCATTTTTACATGTAGATGCCCATTTTTTCCCCAGCACTAGTTATTCAAGAGGCTTTCCTTGCTCCATTTAGTTCTTTTTGCTCCTTTATCAAAGATTAAATGATCATATATTTGAGGATGGGTGTCAGGATATGCAACTCTATTCCATAGGTTCACAGGTCTGTTTTTATTCCAATACCATGTTGTTTTAATTACTACCTGCTTTGTAGTATAGTTTGAAGTTGGGAAGGGTGATACCTCCCATCTTCTTTTCCCAATGATTTCTTTAGCTATTCATGGGGTTTATTATTCCATACAAATTTCAGGAGTGTTTGGTCAATTTCTTTGAAGTATGTCATGAGTATCCTTATAGGGACCACATTGAATCTGTATAAAGCTATAGGTAGTATTACCATTTTGCTAATTCTCCCAATCCATGAGCAAGGGATGTGTTTTCATTTCCTCGTTTTTTCTTTTATTTCTTGAAGCAGTGTTTTGTAGTTTCCTTTGTATAGGTCCTTTACACTCTTAGTTAAGCTGATACCTAGGTATTTGATTTTCTGTTGCACAATTGTGAATGGGATTGTTTTCTTAATATCCCTTTCTTGTCTTTTGTTATTTGTATATCACTGTCTTCCCGTTCATCATCGATTTGCTCGAGCAGGAACCAGTAACATCTCCATATGTCCTGTCTCATGCAAGTAAAGCCCAAGGGCACCTGCTTGCTCCAGGAACATAAAGAACCTCAGTCCATTACGGAATGAGGTCTATAATTGTTACTGGTATTTGGCATATCAAATACAACGCGGGTAGCTTGCCAGGCTCTGCCGTGCAGGTAGCATACTCTTGTAGTCATCTCTAAGTCCAGCATTTATTGATAAACTGTGCTGCCGAAAGTGGCTGTGCAAGCCTGGCTGTGATAAGCTGGTCTGCTGGGTGGAGTTCTGATGAGAGGGAAGTCCGGATGTGGAAAATGGAGGCCCTCATGGAGTGGGGGGGTTGTCTGGCTTATTGCAAGGCTCTGCTGGAGTGGCGGGCCAGGGCTAGAACCCGCCATCCCTCCTGGGCGCCTCGTGAGTGGCTGGGCACAGGGAGAGCAAGTAGTAGCTCTGCCCCAGGTCTGTGAGTCTCTGGATCAGCATACCTGAGCCGGATTTAAAAAAGACTGCTGCAGGGTGGAACTCGAAGAGCCTGGCTCTGATAGGCTGGTCTGCTGGGTGGAGTTCTGATGAGAGGGAAGTCCAGATGTGGAAAATGGAGGCCCTAATGGAGTGGGGGGGGGTCGTCTGCTTGTTGCAAGGCTCTGGTGTCTTGATTTCTGGCTTGAGCACCAGGCTCTATTACCTCAGCTCAGTCTTGAACGGAACCCATGTTTCTGAGCTCAGCAAACATGAAAGTCACGTCCCAGAATAATCAGCTGCTCTGGAGGCTCCATTCCTCTCTCTCTCCATCACAGATCTCATTCTACCTGCAACCACCTTTCCCCCAAACGCTCAAGCCTCAGCTTTCCTTTGTATATAGGAAAGCCAATGATTTTTGGGTATTGATTTTGTACCGTCATTCTACTATAGTAGATACTGTTGATTCTAGGAGCTTTTTGGAAGAGAGTTTAAGGTTCTCTAGGTATAATATTATGTCACCTGCAAATAGTGATAGATTGACTTCTTTCTTGCCTATCTCGATGCCCTTGATGTCCTTTTCTTCTCTGATTGCTATGGCAAGTACTTCCAGTACTATATAGAATAGAAGTGGTGAGAGTGGGAAACCTTGTCTTTTCCCTGATCTTAGGGAGAAGGTTTTCAGAGTTTCCCCATTGAGAATGAAACTCGCTGTGAGCTTTTGGTAGATGACTTTGACTATATTGAGGAAGGATCTTCAGAGCTTGTTTTTGTCTGACCCTTCAACACCATTTAATTGAGCTGGACTTGTCCTCTCTCTGGACACTCCATCTTCCTTTGGTTTCTGGAACACGGTTCACTGAGTAGTTTCTCCTGCCTCCTTGGTTGCTTCTTCCAGTTCTCCTTTCCTGTTTCTCCTTTCCCTGGTGTCTGACCATCAGATTTCCCTTTGTTTGCTACTCTGGGGCTTGTGATCTTTGGTTCTCCCTGTTCTGGGCATGGCTTTGTCTCTGTTTTCTGTGTCATAGTCTCTTTACATTAGGTCTTTTTGCATCTGTCACCTTATCAATAAGACCCTCTCTGAACATAAGGTCATGTTGCTGCATGATCCATCTACTTTCTTCTTATTTTTGCCTGCTCTTTGGCCCTGCACAGAATATGCATCCTCTCTCTAAACTTATCTAGATTTTGGGGAAGCTGTATTCCAGGGGGCAATGAGTAGTGTGTGTGGGCCTGCTCCCCTTATTTTCCCACCATAGCTCCACAGTTATCTGGTGCAAGATTGCTTGGATGGCCTGAACATGGGCCAGGTAGGAAGCAGGAGCTTGCTCTGAGAACCCAGTTTCTTGCCCTGCTAATGGCTTGGGACAGGTGGTTGGATAAATGAGTGAAGGAATGTATCCAGAAAATAATGCTGTACCTGTTTCTTGGGACCCTGTGAAGTTGAGTTAGGTATCTAGATAGGAAAGCAATTTGAATTTATATAGCCCTTTCCTGACTCTCATTCATTGTTGGTGGGAATGTCAACTGGTACAGCCTTTTTGGACAACAATATGGACATTCCTCTGAAGACTAGAGATTGAGCTCCCATTTGACCTAGCTATACCACTCCTGGGAATATACCCTGGGAGGCCAAACACACACAGCAGAAACACCATCTGCACTTTTATTTTCATAGCAGCACTATTCACAATAGCCAGAATCTGGAAACAACCAGAATGCCTGAGAACTGATGACTGGATAAATAAACTTTGGTACATCTATGCAGTGGAATACTATGCAGCTGTCAGGAAAAACGAAGTTATGATATTTCCCTATAAATGGATGGACATGGACAGGATCATGCTGAGTGAAATTAGCCAGAGGGAAAAGGACAGATATAGAATGATTGCATTTATTTCCAGGATATTAAAAATAGCATGATACCAATATCCAAAGCCAGAGAAAACATGGATCAGGAGGTCTTGTCAGTGGGTAGAACCTACTGCAAATGTTTGGGAGTCAGAGTTTAGACAACACAGAGAAAGAAACAGTGTACTAATAATTATTGTAATTATAATACCAATGTAGAACTGAGCATTGAAAGTAGGCAAAAGATAAACATGATAACCTCTAAATGTATGTATTGCAAGCCACAATGTGTAAGAGAGACACAGAGAGAGAAAGAGAGAGAAAGAAGTGAAAATTGCCTACCATAGACACAGACTGGGGGAGGGGGGGGAAAATCATGGGACACTGGTGGAAGAAAATGGGCACTGGTGGAGGGATGGGTGCTGGAACACTCTGACTGAAACCCAAATATGAACACTTTTGTAACTGTGTATATCACGGTGGTATAATAAAAATTTTTTAAAATGTATGTATATATATATCAATATATATATATATCACTTGACATTCCGTTATTCATCGATTTGCTCGAGTGGGCATCAGTAATATTTCCATTTCACCCTATCACATGCCAGTGTAGCTCAATGGCATCTGGTTGTTTCAGGAATATGAAGAGCCTCAAACCGTTCGTTCACGGTCTTGACAAAGAAGTCTGACCATCTCGTAGGTGGGCGGCCACGTGATCTTTTGACATCCCATGGGATCCAGTCGGTAACGGCTTTAGTCCAGTGGTCGGTCGCCTCCAAATCATATCACATGTCCAGCCCATCTGATTTTCGATGCCTGGAACAGCGATGAAGGTCGGAATTCGGATTCCTTCTCTCACTTGAGTGAGGGTGATATTCCAAGCATAGCTCTTTCGATTTCTCTTTTGGGAGACCCGAATAGCATTCTCATCCTGCTTTCGTAGGGCCCAGGTCTCTGAGGCTTATGTTATCAATTAAAATATTTAGCATTTATCTTGTGATAAAAGAAGCTAAGTGTTTTTGTGTAAATAGATGTCTCAAAACTACTCACTGAAAGTACCCAATTCTTTTCTCATAAATCTGAAATGTCATTTCAGCATACTTCAAAATCTTTCTTAAGACTTGTGTTTCTATATGGAACCTGCCACTTTTCCCCAGCAGCCCTCTGCTCATTGAGACATTGAGGCACATTGTCCCATTTCATTGACCAGTATAGCCTCCACTTTAAAGCATATATATATATATATATATATATATATATCCCTTTCCTCTAAGTTTATCAAATACACAGAGACAGATCTTAGTTTGTATGTCTGTGGTTAGCTATGAGAGTTCCTTTCATGTTCTGCTGTCTTTCAATGCATGGCAATTTGGTTTGGGGGCCACCTCTCTTTGTTCTCAGATTGGGAGTAGGGGTGAAGACACAGTGAGGCAGTGAAAACTCATTTTAGTAGAAGCTTAGAAATAATCAAAAGGATAAAACAGGATTTGGAATGTATATCAAGTGTTCTAAAGCATAATGGATATGAATTTTTTTTTTTTTTTAAAATTTTTTATTTTTACAATTACAAAGATATACAATTAAAAAGTTCATATTTGGGTTTTGGTCATACAATGTTCCAGCACCCATCCCGCCACCAGTGCCCATCTCCCACCACCAATATCCCCGGTTCCCTCCCCCTCCCCCCAGCCATCCTCCATGGCAGGTTCTTTATTTCTTTCCATTTCTCTCTCTTTCTCTTTTCCTTCCCTCCAGACTATGGATTACAGAACATACATTAAAGGGTTGTCATGTGTATCTTTTTGCCTGTATTTAATGCTCAGTTCTAGGTTGGCCTACAATTGTCGTGGATATGAATTTTCTTTGAGCTGTTCATGTACCTTGTCTATATACTACTTCCCTTTCCCACAGCATGAATAATTACTGTGGAGTAGTAGAAAGAACTTACATTCTAATTGGATACCTCTGTGACAGAGTCTAAGTTTCCTTATTTTATAACATGTCCATTAGCTTCCTTGCACCTTGGTCTCCTTCTCTTCAAGTAAAGGTATTATGGGCCTAAATGTAAGAACATTTAAGCTTTGTATTTGGCGATAGGCCTTTGAGGAGGTATAGATGAAGTGAAATCATGGGGTTGGGGCTGCTAATCCAGTAGGAAAGACGAGACAACTGGGATGTCAATGTGCAAAGGAAAGTTCCTATGAAGAATTTTACTGGTGCCATAAGAAGCTGCAGAAGGCAGTGAGCTTATCTGGTAGCCAAGGATAAAGGCCTCATCAAAACTTAGCCCTGATAGGGACCTCGTGGTTGTATTTCAAGCCTTCAAAGCCATAAATCAATTGCTTTTATTTAAATTACAAAATCTGTTTTATTTTTTATGGCAGCCTCAGAAAATAAATGCCCTGCCAGAGTGTTCCAGGCACTAATAATCATGCTAACAATGCTGCTGCTGATTGTGGGAGGGTCACAGTGTAATCAATACGTTCCCACCTTAGCAGAAGCGCTTGTAAGGGTTAAAACCTGGCTGTGCTCCTTATACTCCTGCCACTTATTGGCTCTGTAATTAGATTGTTAAATTGAACCTCTGTTTAATTTTTTAGCCTCAGTTTCTTAGGCACTCATTCCTGAAATAGACATTATAACACTAGCGCTGATCTCAGAGTGATGGCAAGGAAGCAGTTAATTGTATGTGGAGGATTTGGGATTGCTTGTACAGTCCATGGAGATAGTTGGAAACATCCTACTGAGCAATATTTAAAAAAATACACATGTGTGTGTGGGGGGATGAGCGATAGTACAGTGGTAAGGTACATGGATGACCTGGTTTGGTCCCTGGCATCCCATATGGTTCCCTGAGCACTGCCAGGATTGAATCCTATGTGCAAAGCCAGGAGTAGCCCCTCAGATTCTCCGGGCTTACAATACTGTTCCTGATTGGGTTTCAGTCATACAGTGTTCCAACTCCCATTCCTCCAACAGTGCACATTTCCCAGCACCAATGTCCCCAGTTTCCCTATCAGTACCCCCAAACTGCTTTTTTCTCTCTCTCTCTCTCTCTCTCTCTCTCTCTCTCCCCTTTTTGTGTATTGTGGTTTGAAACACAGACACTGAAGGGTTATCATGTATATCCCTTTACCTGTACTTTCTACACTGAGACAGAACCATAGTCTTCCATTGACTTCCTGTATGGAAAAAGTTAACCTGCATTCTATTACTCTCTATGACCCAGGGATGGAATGGTCTGATTATATGAATGCAGTAAAACATGATTTTTAAGTAGATAACTCATCAAGAATGAAAATTCATGACAAAAGGGAGTGCAGTTCTAGAGCCGTTTATAGCATCAACTGCTTCAAATTTCTGATCCATTAAATCATGCCTTGATTTATTTCAAAGAATTAAAAATATAGCTCTCAATATTTTTTTGTTAATTTTCAAGAATTTTGCATTTTAAAACATTTCTGTCATACAAAGAATTTTTTCTTCAGTGTAAAAAATTTCTCATGATTTTTATCATTAGGCCCTCCATGAGGGTCTCCATTTTCCACATCTGGACTTCCCCCTCATCAGACTCCACCCAGCAGACCAGCCTATTACAGCCCAGCTCACGGCCGCTTAGGCCCCGCAGTTCAACAACAAATGCTGGATTTGGAGATGACTACAAGAGTATGCTACCCACACGGCAGAGCCTGGCAAGCTACCCGTGTCGTATTTGATATGCCAAATACCAGTAACAATTATAGACCTCATTCCCATGACCGATGGAATGGTTTTAGGCTCTTTATGTTCCTGGAGCAAGCAGGTGCCCTTGGGCTTTACTTGCATGAGACAGGACATATGGAGATGTTACTGGTTCCTGCTCAAGCAAATCGATGATGAACGGGAAGACAGTGACAGTGATTTATCAAGGAAGATATTGACAAGTAATAATCATTTTGTATTTTTACTTACAACATTTACCTAGCATTTTTTTTTGTATTTTGGATTCTACCCAGTGTTGTTATGGGGACTAATCCTGGAGGTGCTTGGGGAATCAAGATAGAACCTGTAGGTCTCACAAGCAAGGTGTGTGTTTCACCCTTTGAACCACATCCTTGGACCCTGATATTTCTTTTTCTTATCCTACTGCATAGGTTAGAGCCTTCACTGCAGATCTCAGTGATAGCTGTGATATTAGCATCTTTGACTATTCCTGATTTTAATACAGGTATACTAGTGGTTTACCAACATGTATCTTTGCTGTTAGTGTCTGAAGATGCTTGAAGAATCCTATTAAGAGATTTCCCTCTTGAGTCTCAGTTTAGACAGTGTTTTTATTTGATTTGTTTGGTTCTTTAGCAGAAGTCACTGTTCTCATTGATTCTGTCAAGGATCATATTCCTACTCCCTGCTGGGCATGTAAACCCAGGCTCTTGGGGGAATAGCTGGAAGATTGGATGAATTTCAAGCAACCACAATGACTCATTGTATAGGTTTCTCCTGGATTAGACCAGCTACAGAAACTCAAACTGAAATGATTAAATGAATCACTGGGGAAAAAAAGAATACTAATTTTTTGAACTCTCAAACTAAACCCAAATGTTCTTTAATTAAGTGGTGAGCCAAAGACATTTTTTCCTTCTTTCTCTTTTTTAAAACTCCCTAGGAAATTAGTTCAAAGTAGTGCCCAAACTATATATTTTTGAAAACTGTTGAAGTTGAACAAAGTCAGAACTTCAGACATCTTCAGATTCAATCCACTGGGGGCAAATAGCTCATTCACCCCAAATCCATTGTACCAGGGGTTAGGGCTGGGCGGCCTGACTCTAGAAGTGGGAGCAGAAGCTACAGTTCTTGCTTCTTAGGGCTCAGTGCCCTGCTGACCCCTCACCTCAGCACCACCCATGAACCTTGTTTAACTGGATACAAGAAACTGCACTGAAGTCCTCACTTCCAAGGTGCATCCCTGAAGAGGTCCAGGCAACATTAGTGTATAGCACCTGTTTTCAAACACCCGGTCATCCCCACAAAGTAAAGGGCACTGGTGACAGCTCCATTAACACATGGATCCTTTGCTGTGGAAAAGTGGGGAGGTGGGCTATTCTTGTCTGCAGTCGCAGCTCCCTTGGATCTGTGTTTTCAGGCGGGGGAGGTCGATGTACTTCTGTGCTCTGAGAACCCAGCTAAACACAGAGGACTCAAATGGTTCCCAGTGGTGGACATTGTAGTTCTTTGGAGAAAATATGTCTGGTTGCTTTTGCCCCTATCTGTCCTTTTTGCATTTTTTGGGGGGTCACACCCGGCGATGCTCAGGGGTTACTCCTGGCTCTTCACTCAGGAATTTCTCCTGGCAGTGCTTGGGGGATCATATGGGATGCTGGGGATCGAACCTAGGTCGGCCATGTGCAAGGCCAACGCCCTACCCACTGTGCTATCACACTGGCCCCTCTTTTGCATCTTTTAATGTTCTTGTCCCGTGTTGTAGTCACATTATGGAATGAAATCACACAGGAATAAAATCACGTTGTTCAGGTCTTGATTTTAATATCTGTCTTCACAACAGTGGAGGAATGTCCCAAGGACACTTATTTGGACTGGCATTTGCCCAGAGCACATGTGTGTCCACTAAGCATTGTGTAGCTGGACGCTTGGATGGAGGGCCTGGAGGACCCCAGCAGGAAAGCTCTGATATTGCCTTTGCTGAATAGTGGTGGCCAACCTCTAGGTATGAGCCTAACCTGCACGCCTCTCTTTCAAGTGAGAATATGGTGGCAGGGGTGGCGGTGTTTGCTGTAGGCTGTGGTGGGGCCACACTTAAGCCCTAGCCCTGTCCTCTGTCCTTGTGAGGCTGAGCCCACTCTCTCTGGCTCGGGCAGCCTAGTCCCTCCACTTTCAGCACACAACCGTATCAGCCATAATTAAAGCTAATTATTCTACGATACTCTGCATGTGTGTTGGCCTCCAAAGCACCCAGCAATGAGCGGGAGGCAGCAGGGCTGTTTCTCTTCATAAAAACTTATGAGGAGCGCAGAGCAGATTAACAGCTTTAATGACAAAAATTACCGCTTACAACACTGACTTCAAATCAAAGAACAATATCCGCAGACAGATATTTTCCTGGTTTTCATAACAATTCATTATAGGTGGCACCGAGGGATTACATTTTTATTTCCCCTGTGTCGTCTTTCTCCGACTCAGGTTCATTTCTCTTAATGAGGCGGCAGAAGATAAAGGGCAGAGACAGTGCCTTCCTGGCGACTGCCGTGAGAAGCATTTAGGGTCACCGAGCCGTCAGGGCTGGGGGCGTAGTACTGAGGAGAGAGTGATGGGAGCAAGGGTCTTCCTGCCATAATGAACCAAAATTAAGACATAAATTCTCCCACCTTTGTTCAGACAGCTCCAACTCGGGGATTCAGCTTTTTTTTTTTTTAATGAGGAATGGATCAGAAGCAAAAATTATTAGCTAATTAATTGCACAGAGAACAAAAAGGGAAAACAGTTTCCGAAGCACTGAGAATGGGGAGCCGTCATGTTTCAGTCCTCCGGAAGCAGGACAGGGAAAAGTTGCTCTGAATGCAAGGGGACAGCATTTAGGGAGGAGGGTTGGGGTCAAGGCTGGGCCCTGTCAGCCAGGTTGGGTTGAGTTAAGATGGCATATGGAGAAGAGCAAGGCTCTGTCTGGGAGCAGTTTTCACAATCCCTGCTTGCCGCCTTCCTTTGGACCCTCTACCCATTGGCTTTCTGGTTGAGTCAAAATGGAGTTGAAGCTGTTTTTTTTTGGGGGCATGTGTCACACCCGATGATGCTCAGGGGTTACTCCTGCCTCTGCACTCAGCAATTACTCCTGGTGGGGCTTTGGGGGCTATTTGGGATGCTGGGGATTGAACCTGGCTCAGCTGTGTCCCAGGCAAACACTATACCCACTGTATTGTCACTCTGGTTCCTGAATCTTTTAAAGAGCTTAGTCTCACCAGAAGGCTCATGGCTTCTGATATGAGCCTCATCATTGTCTGGGTGGCATTCAGACTCAGGTGAATGAGAACCCCCTGAGAGGGCCACAGGAGCCAGCCTCAGAGTGTAGTCCCTGTATATCCTGCAAGTATCTATAGTGAAAGTGATGTGTCACTTTGTAACAATTGTAACATCAACCAGTTGTAACAATACTTTGTAACAATTCTCTCTCCCTTTTCCTTTTTCCCATAGCAAGAATAGTAAGACAGCATCTGTCTCTGAAAGGTCTGTCTATATCTTCTCAACATTTTTTAGATCACACTTCATCAGATTTTCATCAGTTCTTAACTGGATTCTTCATAACAACCTTAAGGCAGGCTTTTGCCTATATTTTTCCTGCTTTTGGTATAATGTAAGGTCATGTAGTATTGCTTAATTTTTTTAATAGAAGTATGAAGACTTTCCCCATTTCTTACATTTTTTGGATATCAATCAGTTTTATATAGTCTGAGAGGCCATGCAATTTTATATAGCCTGAGAGGCCATGTATTCTATATAGTCGAAGAGGACATGCATTAAATATAGTATAAGAGGCTGTGCATTCTATATGGTCTGAGAGGTCAAATATTCTATATAGTTTGAGAGGCTGTGTATTCTATATATTCTGCAAGGCTGTGTATTCTATAGAGTCTGCGAGGCCATGTGTTCTATATAGTGTGAGAGACCTTGAATTGTATATAGTCTACTGGGCCTTCTATGCTACATAGTCTGTGGGGCCTTCTATTCTATATAGTCTGCGGGCCATGTTCTATATACACACAAGGACTGTAGTTGAGGATCAAGAAGTATGTAGTGGAAGTTGGGTAGGCACACAGATTCTGTCTGATCTCATTACTCCTCCCACGGTTGCCCCGAACACCTGGGGAATGTTACAAGTGTAAACTTTCACTTGTACTTACTTTAGGGACGTTTAATTACCAATTTAGGATTTTTTAGCCTCCTGCTGTAATGCAGAATCCAGGCCATGTGAAAACATCTTTCCTACATCAGGAGACTCAGGCCTAGACCCTAGTCTTGATAGGCCCCTTTTTATGAGCCGTAACTTTCTTTATCTTGTCACTCCTGAGGAGCAATGGCCAGAGGTGGAAGGAAAAACAAACAAGATAAATAAAAATAAGTATTAATTTTTCTGTTTGAACAAGTGTTGAATCAGGCCACATGGAGCTGGGACCACCAGAGAGTATTCATATACAACACAGTGCTGCTTCCCCTTTGGGAGGGAGCTTTGGACCATACCTGTGATGCTCAGGGATTTCTCCTGGCTTTGTACTCTAGGAATCACTCCTACCAGTGTTTGGGAACCAGATGAAGTGCCAGGGATTGAACCCAGGTCGATTGTGTGAAGGCAGATGCCTGCCCTGCAGCCCCGAAGTGCTGCTTCTCCTGGACATTTGTGTTTATATCATTTCAGTCTTTGATGTTACAGTACGCTGGGGACTCATGCTAGGTTTAAGAGGTTCCAATAAATTTTTGTAGAAGTAAATTCAAGGTTCTTAAGTAGAGAAACAGCAAAGGTTGTGTGCATAATACTTATTGATGTATTAATAAACTTTTAAATTATTTCAAGCATTTATAATTAAATAGTGTTTTTGTAAATTATGGCTTGTTCAAGTAGTAAAATGCATTCAGTCATTGAATTAATTATTTTTTCAATTTGTTTTGTTTTGGGGGCCATGCCCAGTGATGCTCAGGGGTTACTCTGGCTCTCCACTCAGAAATTACTTCTGGTGGTGCTTGGAGGACCGTATGGGATGCTGGGGATTGAACCCAGACTGTTCTCATGCAAGGCAAGTGCCTTTGCCCCTACAATTTTTAATGAAGTAAAAATTGTTAGTAATGTAGTAATTCTAAGGAGAAAAGCAGGATGCAAGATTATTATGTAATATAAAGCAGGTCTTAATAGTTATTTAAGAAGAATAAGGATGATCTATATACTTCAGGATATGTCATTGAATGATAAAGGAGCAGAATAGGCTCTGCAGAATATTATTTTGTGTAAAAATATAGTTTCTTGGATTAGAACAATAGTGTACTGTGTAGGGTATTTTGCCTTTTATACTACCAATCTGGATTTGAGCACCACATCCCATAGAGTCCCGTGAGCACTGCCGGAGTAAATTCTGAGTCCAGAACCAGAAGTAATCCCTGAACATTGCTGGCTGTGGCTCATAAACTCAGCAAGCTTGCTGAAGATTGCACAAAAATTATTTTCTAGGGAGTAAAACTTGGGGAAGCAGTCATTAAAGTTGAAGAGTATTATATTTTATATTTTTATTATTAATTTACTAATTATAATTTATTAATTATTATTTTGCATTTTTATACCTTGGTTTTTTACCATGCCCATATATTTTCTATTCAATAATATTTATTTTAAATGTTACTTATATATGTTTATATGTATGTATATATTATTGTTAAGTGATACACTTATCCCAAATATACTTGGGAGCAATTTAATTTTTCTTCTTTGAATTGATAAATGATCTACAATGAATGTATGCTGCTATTACTGTTGAAACAAAAGACTAAATATTGTTTTGGACAAGCCAGAACCTGGAAGGGGGCAGGCCCAGAACTGTAAGAATGAAGTCTGTGCAGCTCTTGTGGAAAACTCGTTTCCCTTGGGTATCTGCTAAGAGGCAGCACCGGAAGGACCTTGTCCAGAGCATTTAATCTCTGGTGTGCCTGCCACAGTGCCCTGTTGGCTTTCTCTCATTTTCACCATAACTATTTGTGTATTTTTTGGGGGAGGAGCCACACCTGGTGGGGCTCAGGGTTTACTCCTGACTGTTCTCAGGATCATTCTTGGTGGTCTCCGGAACCATGTGTGGAGTCAGGGATCTAACCCAGCTGGCTGCCTGCAAGGCAAACAACCTGTCTGCCGTATGATCTCTCCGGCCCTCATCACCTTATTTGCCGATGCACTTGCTTGTTCAGTTCTTCTCTCCTATGTTGTCACATCTCATGGTTTACTATACTCCAGCATGCAGCCTGGGGCCCGATTCAATGTATATGTTCAGTATATCTTTGTGAATTCCTGAATGAAAGGGCCCTAGTGCTGGTACCACTTGGCTTGACTGTGTGAGCCTGATGGTTGTTGCTTGTGCCCAGCGATTTTTGGAGAGCACCAGCTCTATATTGGGGTATACATGGGACCGTGTGGTCCAGAGAGTTGAATGCAGGGTCTTACAGATATCAGTTATGTGCTCTAAAGTTTGGGGGCATCTCCCTCTCCTGGGGTCAGGCTCATGGATTTCAGTGGGTGGGAGACAGACTTCTGCTGTCCTGTGTGGTTGCTGGACCTGTGTGGTATCTGTTCTACTTTAGCTGGACACTGGGTGAAGAGTCATCATCTGCCTTAGCCCTCCTGACACTTCTGGAAGAGAGAGGCAGCTGGTCTTCATTCAGGCCAGCATGGACTGACCATAAGGGAAGCAAAAAATTATTGGCAGAGGAAAACTTTAAGAACTGTTTTTGTAGGGCTGCACTTTGTGATATGAACTGCCCTCCCCCTTTTTTGATTGTTGTTAATCAGCTCCCAGTGACAAAATCAGGGAGAGTGGGAACAGGGTTCTTTTATCTACCAAAAACATTTCATCAAAGAAATCAGGGAATCCCAGATGGTCTCAAACAAAAGAAAGTTAGCAGTATTCCTGTACTCTGGCCCCGCGAGGCCTGCAACCATTTCTCCTTAAGGTAGGAAAGATCATGTTGATGACATGTCGGTGCCAGCAGCCTCAAATAGTTTTTCTTTATACCTTACTGGAGCCCAGGAGAATCTGGAGATTTTTAGGAGGATTTGAGAGGAGTCAGAAATGAATGAAAGTCATGGGATGTCAAGAACGTGTCCTTAGGGAGAGTAGGGTTCTGAGAATGTCCTGAAGGGTGAAGACATGGTCCCTATGATGAATCCCGCCTCTCCCCTACCCCCAACATCTAAGTGTCCCTCTGCTTTGGGACAAGAAAGGTAATGACAATGACCTAGGCTAATGTTCCCTGAGCACTTTCAGAATTCTGGGCGTAAAGCCATGGATATATACAGCCTCTCCAGTGGAGACTGCACAGCAACCCTGGGAGACAGGACCACTCCTAGTCCTAATTTTGAATTGGCAGATGGAGCTCAGAAGGGTCGTCATGGACTTAAGACCACACAGTTGAAATCAGAAGTGGCAGGGTTTGTGTGTGGAATGTAATAAAACTACTGTCACTAATAAAACCTTAGTAATAAAACTTTGATCAGTAGATGTCTGAAGTGTGTCAGGACAAGACCAAGTCAAAAGGTAAAAATACATAGTGCTAAGGCTGTTCTTCCCCTCTAAATCAGGTTCACGTCCTCCTTAGGGTTCGCAAATTCCCTGTTTTTTTTTTTTGTTTCTTTTGCATTTTGGGTCACACCCAGCAATGCAATGCCAGGTTCTTCCTGGCTTTGCACTCAGCAATTACTCCTGGTGGTGCTCGGGGGACCATATGGAATGCAGGGAATCGAACCTGGGTCTGCTGTGTGCAAGGCAAATACCCTCCCCGCTGTACTGCCACTCCGGGCTCATTTCCCTGTTCTTCTAGAGCTCCTCCTGAGCCAGCTGTGTGATTTTTCTGTCCTGCGTGGACCTTGTAACGGTACTCAGGCATGAGAGAAGGTGGTCTGGGGTTAAGAAAGGCTCCTAGGAAGCAGGCTCTAGCATAGGAGAACTGGGAAGAGGCAGCCTAGTCTCATGGGGCGGGGTGTTGGGTAAGGACCAGGGGTATTCTCAGGCTAGATTTTCTCCACTTGGATGAAGAGGACCCATCTCTGCACCTGAGCAAGTGGACATGGTGACTAGCCTTCAGCCAGCTGTTGCTCCTGAGCAGACCTGCTGCAAGTAGATCCCAAACTCCAGGGGCAAAAGCAGTCAGCAAAACAGGACTAGCAAGCACATAGAGCTACAGGGACAGAAGCTGGGGGTGTGAGTCGTTGTGATTCTATGTGTGAGCATGAAGTAAATCATGCTGCTCTGAGCAGAAGTGCAGAGATGGCTTCAACACAGCACTTTTTGCTTCCTGTTGCACTGTCTCTCAAAAGATGAGACAGATTCACAGATTAATACTCAATGTCAATGAACATTGAATCTTGTTATTCCTGTCAGGATAAGAGCTTTTTGAGAACGTCAAACTAGGGAGTGCAGGTGTGGCCAAGTGGTACAGCAGCACATTGTTTGCCTGTGATCATGTGATTTGACGTCTGGCACCACGTGCTGTGCATCCCTCCAGCAGCCCTGAGCATGGCACTAGGAGCTGGTGAGCACTGCTGGGAATGACCCACCCCAGTAATGGCAGAGTAGCATTCTCTTCCTGCTCCCATCCAAATGGAAATGCCAAACCTACACAAAAGCCGAGAATATGTGTATGCATAAGAAAAGACGCTTCAGTGTCTCCAGCCTACTTCCGCAGTAATGATCTCGACAAATCTTGGTTCTTTAGCTGATACCCCACATTACCTCAAACCTACCTTAGATTTTCAAAGAGCATTACATTGTCACAGATCAGTGAACGCCAAAGAATTAATCGAAGTGGCATATCTGTGAGGGCTACTGGGCATTTTCCCTGTTAGGGAAGAACAGTTTCTACAGATGCCTTCTTAGCAGTCATCAAGCATAGAAGGAAGTTCTGCTCTGGCACTGAGTGTTCCTCATTGAGAGGAATATGAGGCACGTAATGCTTCGAGGAAGGAAAGTGCTGCGATAAAGTCTAGCATGGTTTGCTGAGGGATTTGAAATAGTCTGTTAAATAGAGATCAAATGTTTTTTTTATAGGTGAGATGTTGAGCAAAGGAGAGTGTGTCAAGCAGGATAACATCCCACTTTTAATGATACTAAGATCAGGATATGTGCTGACTTCCTGAGGAACCCAGGTTCCCAAAACGCTGAGCTTGGTGCTGGAGAGTAGAGCTTCAAAAAGGCACTCTTTACTTTTTTTTTCTTTAGACAACATAATTAAATGATAATAGTACCATGCAGCACAGTTTTATGAAGCAATAATCCAGTTCCCAAATGGGTAAACTATAAACCTGATGGCCAAGTCATTTATCCCAATGAGGGAGCCTGATTATTGCAGGAGAAAGCAGGGGATTGCCTTGTTCTAATGATTTTGCTACACAAGCTTAAATAGGACTAAGACACTCTGTGAATTCTTAACCTGGGAAAGGAATCTGAAACTTTGAAAGCAGGAGAAAGAAAGAGCAAGAGAGTATAAATTTGGGCATAGCTGGGGACACAGAATTTGCACAGAAAACTAGAGATGAGGAGTCACCTGCTTAGGTTTGGGTGAATTTAGTAAATTTAATTTCAGATTAAGAATCAGAACAGACTTATACTTCCTCACTTGGAAAGCAAGAAGCTTTTCTAAGGAAAGCTGAGAAGACAATGATTAATGTTTGGGTTCCTGGTAAGTGCTTCAGCGTTTTTACAGTTCTTATCTCATTTATTCCTCACTGATACTATCACAAGCAACGGTTATCCTCTAGATGCTATGAATGAGTAGAGAGAGGCTCAGAAAACCGAGACTCATCCAGGAACCTACAATGCATGTGTTGAAGTCAAGATTCAAGACCACTCCTTTGGCTGCTGTCCTTTTTTCCTAACAGCTGTATAGTATTCCATGTGTAGATGTACCAAAGTTTCTTTATCCTTTCATCAGTTCTCGGGCACTCTGGTTGTTTCCAGATTCTGGCTATTGTGAATAATGTTGTTGTGACAATAAAAGCTCAGGCAGTGTTTCCACTGTGTGTTTTTGGCTTCCCAGGGTATATTCCCAGGAGTAGTATGGCTAGGTCAAACGGGAGCTCAATTTCTAGTCTTTGGAGGAATGTCCATATTGTTTTCCAGAAAGGCTGTTCCCCCAACATTCCCACCAACAATGGTTGAGAGTCCTCTTTTCCCTGCATCCACGCCACCACTTGTTGTTCTTACCCTTTTGGATATGTGCCAGTCTCTGTAGTGTTAGATGATATCTCATTGTTGTTTTGATTTGCATCTCTCTGATGATTAGTGATGGTGAGCATTTTTTCATATGCCTTTTGGCCATTTGAATTTCTTCCTTGTCAAAGTTTCTATTCATTTCTTCTCACCATTTTTTGATGGGGTTTGCTAATTTCTTCTTGTAAAGTTCTACCAGTGCCTGATATATCCTGGATATTAACCCCTTATCAGATGGGTATTGGGTGAATATTCCTTGACTGTCTTTGTATCTTGTCTTTGTATCTGTGTCTTTGTATCTTTGTTTATTTTGAGGTGGAGAAGCTTTTTAGTTTCATGTAGTCCCATATGTTTTTCTTTGCTAATAGTTTCTTGGTTAGTGGTGTTTCACCTTTGAAGATGCCTTTAATTTCAATGTCATGGAGGGTTTTTCCTATATTTTTTGACACACTTTATGAATTCAGGTCTGATATTGAGATCTTTAATCCATTTTCATCTGATTTTTTTGCATGGTGTTAGAGGTCCAAATTCATTTTTTTCATATGTAGCTGCCCAGTTTTCCCAGCACCACTTGTTGAAGAGGCTGTCCTTGCTCCATTTTGTATTTTTTGCTCCTTTATAAAGGATTAAATGACTATGTGTTTGAGAATGGGTATCAGGATACTCAACTCTATTCCATAGGTCCACAGGTCTGTTTTTACTCCAGTACCACGCTGTTTTAGTTACTATCGCTTTGTTGTACAATTTGAAGTTGGGAAAGATGATGCCTCTTAGCCATCAAAGAACACACATTTGTTCAGACCATTTATATTTATAAGAACTCACTTACTATGGTTTTTATTCTGGGCTTGTGTGTAAGACTGTTGCCTTTTATTTAGTTATAATTTTTGTTTGTTTTTGAAAGTAGGAAAATTTATTGGAAAGTAGAAGAGAAAAGAAAGGAACTACCCTTGTGGGGAGGAACTTAGTATAGGACTAAATTCTGATTTTGGAGTCTCTGGACCATGTCTTATCATTCTTGCATACTCCGCTGTTTGATTACTTCCTATTTGCTAGTTGGGTTTCTGTAGTGCTGATGAGGTATTGTTTTTCTCCTTTAAGCCTTTTGCATATATTTATGCTAGGGATTGTTCTTGTATTACAACAAAAGAAGATTGGGCAGTGGAGTTGTGAGTTATTGACTTTAAATTATTTTTGACTGGGTTTCCATCATATTTTACAACTATAAGCCTCAGTACCATTTATATTGATCTTACCCTTCTAGAGGTTCCCTACTTGGGACTGGATGGCACCAGGGAAAGAGCTCACCCCTGGCTTTGAAATGGGAATACTTTTAGAATAAGCCCTGCTCTGACCCAAAGTTTGGAGCAAAGATCAAAACAGCTTTGTTCTGACATAAGATAAGCTGTGAATTGCCTTTCAACAGAGTACTTAAGACTTGTGTTGGAGGAGAGAAAGATTGTGGTTGGAGACAGTACCCTTAGGGGGATGGAAATGATCAACCTGGCAGGGGGTCACAGTTTGTGTCATGTGACGTGATTTCTACAAAAAAGATCACCCTAATGGTTGGACATGGAGAGAATTATGCTGAATGAAATTAGTCAGAGGGAAAATGATGATATAGAATGACTTCATTTGTTTGCAGGATATAAAAATGTATGATATCAATATCCAAGGCCAGGCAAAACATGGATCAGGAGGTCTTGTCATTGGGTGGAATCTACGGCAAGTGTGTGGGAGTCAGAGGTTAGGTAAGACAGATAAATGAAAAGTGTACTAATAATTGTTGAAAATGATAATACCAGCCTAGAACTGAGCATTGAATGTAGGCAAAGGGATATACATGATAACCTCTAAATGTATGTATGCAAGTCACAATGTGTAAGAGAAGGAGAGAGAGAGAGAGAGAGAGAAGAGGTAAAGTGATAGAGGCAGGCTGGGGGACTTGGAAGGGAATCAGGGACCATTGGTGGAACGGGCAGTAGTGGAGGGATGGGTACTGGAATGCTGTATGACTAGAACATGTACATCTTTGTAATTGTATATCTCATGGTAGTATAATGCAAAATTAAAAAAGAAAGATCACCCTACATATTTAATCTCGAGTGTAGTTATGCCACTTGACCATTGTTTTGTGTTTATAAAAGAATAAATCCCTTAGCCTATCTATATGCAAAAAGCTTATAGCAAGGGGAAAAAAAAACTCTAATCAACAATGCAAAAGCCCAGGACCAGCAAGTAGGGTGTAATAGAACACTCCATAGTGCCTCTCGGAGCATTCCGTTATAAGGTGCTCAAGAGAATGTTTACTATTATAGATGAATTTGAGGCAGAGGACATAGTGGTTAGGAGCCTGGACTTCAGGAGAACCAAAATCATATGGGAAACCTGGACTGGCTGCTTGCTGTCATTTGGGAAAGTTCTTATCTCTCTGAATGTTTTCTTCTTCATTCGTGTTTGGTAGACAACAGAAGCAGCAGCTTGCAGGGGTGGTGTAAGGGTTAAATGAGGCGGAGCATTGCAAGTTCTGACACTAATCTTTGTGCATGGCACATGCTCAGAGCTCCAGTAGGTGATAGGAGAAAGGGAAAGAGGGAAAGTAAACAGCAAAACAGGGACTGACCTCAGTTTTTCTTAATGAGAGTGGTGTGGACAGGGAGAACAGGGGTGCAGGGGCACTCTTTCTTTGCGGGAGTCACACCGGTGATGCTCATGGGTTACTCCTGGCTCTTCACTCAGGAATTCCTCCTGGCAATGCTTGGAGGTCCATAGGGGATGCCGGGGATTTAACCTGGGTTGGCCGTGTGCAAGGCAAACACCCTACCCGCTATGCTATCGCTCCGGCCCTGCAGGGACACTCTTGAACTAGATTCAAACAGTGATAATCTCTAGTTGTCTGGATCACTAGGATCAAGCTATTTAAAATATTTATTTATTTTTGGTGTTTGGGCCACACTGGTTGATGCTCAGGGGTTGCTCCTGGCTCTGTGCTCAGGGATCATTCCTTGCAGTGCTTGGGGACAATATGGGATCTAACCAAAGTCAGCTGCATACAAAGCAATCACCCTTCCCGCTGTAATTATCTCTCTGCCCCAAAAGCCATTGTTATTTACTCTCTTCCTGTGTTGTAGACAGCTATTAGTCCCTGTCTTCTCTCCCTCATTTGGCAATAGCACAGTAGACTCATGTCTGATGTGTATCTCATATGTTTTCAAGTGTCAGAGATACTACAGTATACAACTAATTATTCCCCACAGAGAATAAGGAATTTCATCCAAGGACTTCCTTTCCCACCCTCCTCTCCCCCAATACCAAGAAAAAGAAAGCAAAAGCACAGTGCAGCAGAAGGGAAAAAGGAGGGAAAACAGTTATTTATTGAGTGCTTTCCACATACCAAGTATTTATTGAGAAATGTAATACACTACATTTTGTGAGCAAAAGTAGGACATTCTAGTGGGAAAAGAAGGCAATAAAGAAACAAATATTATATTTAGTGTCAGCTAGATAGGTAATAGCTAGAAGAAAAGTAGGGCAAGGGAATAGAAAATGATGAGTACTGTTTTATGAGTACTGCTTTATTTTTTTTCGGTTTTATTGAGATATAATTGACTTGCGTTACTATGTAGGTTTGAGGTGCACAGCATGGGGAGTACTTGTTTTTGATAGAGGAGTCCAGGGCATCCTTTTTGAATAGGTGTCACTGAGTTGTGATGTTCTGAGGGAATGATTTGTGGCAATTTCAAAAGGAAGGACATTCAGGAAGAGGAAGGACAATTAGTCCCGAGAGCTGTTCAACATGGCAGTTGTGACTGAGGAACATCCAGGAGGAATCTCATAGAATCAAAATGGGAGGCAGGAGTTGGGGCAATGGGGTTCCCAGGAACCAGATCTATAGCGTCTGGCGGGCAGAATTGCTCCTTCCTGCAGAGGGGCCCCTGCCTCAGTTAGAGGTACAGGCATCTTGGCAGGCACACAGACCTCTGTTGTTGGTGATATGCACATAGTGCCAGTCCTTAGCAGTTCAGGCTCCAAAAAGTCTCTCCTGTCCACTGTCCTTTCCAGACCCCAAGGGAAGTCTTGTTCACATCTGTCCTCAGCACAGATTTCATGGCATCCAGTTACTGGAGTGATGGCCCGTGCTGCCCCCTGACCCTAGAAGCAGAGTTGGAATACAGGCAAGACTTGAGTGGCTGAGGTGTATCAGAAAGAGAGAACTAATTGGATATGTTATTCCTCCCTGATATATGAAGGACTCTGCCCAAGGAAGTGCAAAATTATTTCCCAGGGAGGTCAAGCATCTCCTTCCTGTTTCATCTCGCATTTCAAAGCATGCTTCTGCAAGTGCTCACCAATACAGTTATGCTTGATGACTGAGGAGTTTTGATAGTAGCAACATTTTTGTGTTATTCTTTTATGTGTGGATATATCTTTATATAGAACTAGTAATAAAAGTGTGAGGTACGGTGATTCTGAATCTCCACATGCTGACTTCATGAGTTTCCATGCTTGAATTACAGAGTTCCATTTTAATAATAGTATTTGATAAGAGTTAAAAATAAATACATTTCAGTTAATTTAGAGAAATTGAAAATATTCACATCTTTTTATTTACATTAATTTATCTTTTGCCTATAATTTTAGCAGATAATTTTTTTTCCATGCAAGAAACAAAGGGTTTATTAATTATTCGAGTATACTCGGGCTCTCAGTATGACCTCAAACAGTCAGTGGCTGAGAGCCCCGAGCCCTTTCAATGGGGGGTCTTTTTTTAAATTTTTTATTTTTACAATTACAAAGATATACAATTAAAAAGTTCATATTTGGGTTTTGGTCATACAGTGTTCCAGCACCCATCCCGCCACCAGTGCCCATCTCCCACCACAAATGTCCCCGGTTCCCTCCCCCTCCCCCAGCCCTCCTCCATGGCAGGTTCTTTATTTCTTTCCATTTCTCTCTCTTTCTCTTTTCCTTTCCCTCCAGACTATGGATTACAGAACATACATTAAAGGGTTGTCATGTGTATCTTTTTGCCTCTATTTAATGCTCAGTTCTAGGTTGGCATTAGTACCCTCGACAATTGTTAGCACACTGTTCCATTTTCTGTCTTACCTAGCCTCTGACTCCCACATGCTTGTGATAATTTCCACCTTTAACAAGACCTCCTGATATATGTTTCACTTGACCTTGGATATTGGTATCATAATATGTACGTATATATTTATGTTATGCAGATAAATGTAGTCATTCTGTATCTGTCTCTCTCCTTCTGGCTAATTTCTCAACATAATCTTCTCCATGTCCATCCATTTATAGGCAAATTTTATAACTTTATTTTTCCTAACAGCTGCATAGTACTCCATTGTGTAGATGTACCAAAGCTTTTTATCCAGTCATCGATTTTTGGGCACTCTGGTTGCTTCCAGATTCTGGCTATTGTGAATAATGCTGCTATGAACATAAAAGTAGGGATGGTGTTTCTGCTGCGTATTTTTGGTTTCCCAGAGTAGATTCCCAGGAGTGGTATGGCTGGGTCAAATGGGAGTTCAATTTCTAGTCTTTGGAGGAATGTCCAATTTTAGTAGATAATTTTAAATGTTTTAGAATAAAGCAGGAATTTGCTGTCAGGAAAAAAGAATTTTTAGCATTTTAATTTTGATACTTTATTACAGTTTTTGATGAAAAATTCAAATTTCTTATACTTTGAACATTTCCTTTAATCTACAAAACCATTAATTTCAATATAGGATAAATTATATGAAAATCTTGTAATAAACTAAATATTAATTTTGCTGAAAATAAGCAAGAAAATTGTGGCATAAAAGATAATAATTTATTTAAATTAATTTTGTTTTATCCAAATATGACCAGTCCATCAACAAAGCAGCCAAAATGCCTAATACAGACCTTGCCCCCTTCCCACGCCATCCCTCTGATCGCCATTGCTTTACTCCAGGTGTGTGCAGAACCTTTAGGCCCACCGCCCCATCACAAGCCTACGGGCAGGTGGGGGACCTAAAGCCTGACTGCCGGAGCAAGAAATTCCACAGACCAGGACCTCGCCCCCCCCGTGCAGACCCTCTAATCGCCACTGCTTTACTCCAGGTGCGCGCGGAATCCTTAGCCCCCCACCCCCATCACAAGCCTCCAGGCAGTCGGGGGGACCCTAAAGCTTGACTGCCTGAGCAAGAACTTTACTCCAGGTTGCTCTAGCCCAGGTTTCACACCCCAAAAGTCAAAACTGCACGTATGCACTAGTGTCCATTTGAAGTACTTTGTTTTCCTATATCCTCTTTAGTAGTACTAGAGTACATTTTTCCAAAGTACTCCCCACCTCCCTCAAAATCTGTGAACAACCATCAACAACCTTTACAGTACTGCCCAGATGCACAGTGCCCAGTACACTCAAGTTGCAACCTATAACAATCATAATGGTAAAAGCAATGCAGAATTACGACCAAGCTCCATGAGTGAAGCCACCTGCCAAGAGGAGTCAAGCAATAATGATGAGCTGTATGATCTCTCTGATAAGCAATTTCGAGAAGAGTTGTTAAGAATGCATAAGGAGCTCAAGGAAGTAATGGATCACAGAGACAAAAAAAATGGAAGAGGACATGAAAGCAGAAGTGAGGAAAATGGAAATGAAAATGCAAGCAGAAATAACAGACATTAAAATGAGATGGGAGAAGCCTCCCCCCACAAGTGTGTGTGTATGTGTGTGTGTGTGTGTGTGTGTTTGATCCTTGCATCTCCACAGACCTAATTAGCCCAGGGAACAGCCAGAACTTCCATCAATGGGACCGAGGTAAACGACTTTGGATCTGCCCTGGACCCCTTGGGCCCTGTGCTTCCGGGAACAATTGCAGCCTCCCCCACAAATGTGTGTGTGTGTGTGTGGTGTGTGATCCTTATGTCTCCATGGAACTAATCAGCCCCCAAAACAGGCCGGAACCCTACACCCACATCCCAAAACTCAAAACCTCAGGGGCACTAGCGTGTTTGCACAATCTACCTACTATCTTGCATGAGATACCAGTGAGCTTTGGTCCCTACACTCCTTGCCACCCACCCAAACTCTGCAAACAGCCCAGACACCTACAATCTGTACTATCTAGTAACCCAAGGACTCACATTTGCAACCTACAATAGTCATAATGGTAAAGCAACACAAAATTCCATCAAGCTCAGTGAGCGAAGTCACTAGTCCAGATGAGCCAAGCAATAGCAATGAGTGGTATAACCTCTCTGATAAGGAATTTTGGAAAGAATTGTTAAGGATGCATAAGGAACTCAAAGAAGCAATGGAATGCAAAATCAATAAAATACAAGAGGACATGAGAGAAGAAATGAGGAAAATGCAAATGGAAATGACAGATATTAAAAATGAGATAAATGGAATGAAAAACACAGTGGAAGACCTCCATAGCAGAATAATAGCTACTGAAGAAAGAATTAGGGATCTCGAAGACGAGTTCCAAAGATTCTCTACACAACACCAGAAGATGGAAAAAAGACTCACAAATGAACAGACAACAAGAGATAATCGGGATGAAGCAGAAGGAATAACATATGGATCATTGGGGTCCCAAAAGGGCAAGAAGAAAACCCTGATGAAGAAGAAACTGTCAAAGCCATCATTGCTGAGAAGTTCCCAGAACTAAAGAACAATTGACTCCAGATCCAGGAGGCCAGTAGGATACCAGCTAAAAAGAAACCCCAATAAGAATACTCCAAGACACATCTTAATTAGAATGACAAAAACTATAGATAGAGATAGAATACTGAAAGCAGCAAGATCAAAGAAGGAAATCACATACAAAGGAACATTCCTAAGATTTACAGCAGACTTCTCTGATGAAACACTCTGAGCCCGAAAACAATGGTGGGATATTGTGAAAAGGCTCAATGAACTGCAGGCCTCACCAAGAATTCTTTACCTGGCCAGACTCACATTCAGATATGAAGGAAAGATACACAACTTCATGGATAAGCAACAACTCAGGAACTTCATGGACTCAAAACCAACTTTAAAAAAGGACTGGAGGGTCTACTGTAAAATACGACCAAACCCAAAAAGCACAAGTGTAAACAGAAAGATGGCACAAAATCTGATAACAATAATCTCTCTCAATGTCAATGGTCTAAATGCACCAATTCAGAGACATAGAGTGACAAAATGGATTAAAAAAATTGAACCCAACATTCTGCTGCCTACAAGAAACACATCTGAATAATCAGAGCAAATGCAGACTCAAAGTCAAAGGTTGGAAGACCATTCTCCACGCAAACAACTCCTCCAAAAAGGGCCGGTGTGGCCATACTAGTATTGGATAAGATAGACTTCAGGCTGAAAAAGGTTAGAAGGGACAACGAAGGCCATTTCTTATTAATTAAGGAGTATGTATACCAGGGAAGAAATTACACTACTAAACATATATGCACCCAACGAGGGGCCAGCGAAATACTTAAAACAACTGCTAAGAGACCTCAAAGAAGACATTAACAGTAGCACAATAATAGTTGGAGACTTCAACACTGCTCTATCAACTATGGATAGATCAACAAGACTGAAACTCACCAAGGAAATATTGGCCCTGAAGGAAGAAATGGAAGAAAGAGAGCTAGTGGATATATACAGGGCTTTTCATGCCAAAAAAGCTGAATACACATTTTTCTCCAGTGCACATGGAAGATTCTCCAAGATAGACCACATGCTGAGCCACAAAGCATACCTCAATAAAATAAAAAATAGAAATTGTGTCAACTATCTTTTCAGACCATGATGCACTGAAAATGGAAGTTAACTGTACACAGAAACGGGGAGTCAAACCAAACACCTGGAAACTGAACAGCTCACTGCTGAACAACCAATGGGTCATAGAAGAAATCAAACAGGAAATCCAAAGATTCCTGGAAACAAATGAAAATGAAGATACCAACTATAAGAACTTGTGGGACATGGCAAAAGCCGTGTTAAGAGGGATAGTTTATAGCTCTGCAAGCATTCATCAGGAAAGAAGAAAGGGCCCACATAAATAACCTGACTACACAGCTGAAGACATTTAAAAAAAGACCAACAAAAGGAGCCCAACCCAGGCAGAAAAAAAGGAAATAATAAAACTTAGAGAGGAAATCAATGAGTTGGAAACCAAAAAAAACAATCCAAAAGATTAATGAAACAAAGAGCTGTTTCTTTGAAAAAATAAACAAGATTGACAAACCATTGGCAAGACTTGTAAGGACAGGGAAAGAGAGAACCCAAATAAACAGAATCAGAAATAAAAACGGTGACATCACAACAGAAACCACAGAATTCCAAAAGATCATCAGAGATTACTTTGAGAGTCTGTATGCCATGAAACATGAGAATCTAGAAGAAATGGATAAATTCCTGAAGTCCTATAACCCTCCCACGGCTGAAACAAGAAGACCTCCAATACCTGAATAAGCCTATCACCATCGAGGAAATTGAAACAGTAACAAAAAGTCTGCCCAAACACAAAAGCCCAGGTCCAGATGGATTCACTAGTGAACTCTACCAAACCTTTAAGGAGGACCTACTGCCAGTCCTTTTCCAAGCTCTTCCAGGAAATAGAAGAAACAGAAACACTCCCAAACAGCTTCTACGAGGCACATATCACCCTGATACCCAAAGCAGGGAGAGACAACACAAAGAAGGAAAACTACAGACCAATCTCCCTGATGAACACGGATGCTAAGATCTTCAACAAAATACTAGCAAACAGAATCCAAAGACTCATTAGAAAGATCATACATCATGACCAAGTAGGATTCATCCCGGGAATGCAAGGATGGTTCAACATTCGCAAGTCAATCAACATAATACATCATATCAATAAGAGAAAAATTAAAAACCATATGATCCTATCAATAGACAGAAAAAGCATTTGACAAGATCCAGCACCCGTTCATGATTAAAACCACTCCAGAAAATGGGAATTGAAGGAACTTTCCTCAAGATAGTTACAGCCATCTACCAAAAGCCCACAGCGAGCATCATTCTCAATGGGGAAAAATTGAAAGCCTTCCCTCTGAAATCAGGGACAAGACAAGGTTGCCCACTCTCACCTCTTTTATTCAATATAGTACTGGAAGTACTTGCCATAGCAATCAGAGAAGAAAAGGACATCAAGGGCATCCAGATAGGCAAGGAAGAAGTCAAGCTATCATTATTCACAGATGACATGATATTATACCTAGAGAACCCTAAACTCTCTACCAAAAAACTCCTAGAAACAATAGACACATATAGTAGAGTGGCAGGATACAAAATCAACACCCAAAAGTTGGTGGCTTTCCTATATACAAATAAAGAAAGAGAAGAAAAGGGATATTAAGGAAACGATTCCATTCACAATTGTGCCACAGAAAATCAAATACCTAGGAATCAACTTACCCAAGTGTGTAAAGGACCTGTACAAAGAAAACTACAAGACCCTGCTCCAAGAGATAAAAAGAGGACACAAGGAAATGGAAACACATTCCCTGCTCATGGGTAGGGGAGAATCAACATTGTCAAAATGGTAATACTCCCTAGAGCTCTGTACAGATTCAATGCAGTCCCTATAAGGATACCCATGACATTCTTCAAAGAAATTGACCAAAAATCACTGAAATTTGTATGGAACAATAAACCCCCAAGGATAGCTAAAGCAATCCTCAGGAAAAAGAAGATGGGAGGCATCACCTTTCCCAACTTCAAACTGTACTACAAGGCAGTAGTAATTAAAACAGCATGGTATTGGAATAAAAACAGACCTATGGACCTATGGAATAGAATTGAGTATCCTGACACCCAACCTCAAACACATGATCATTTAATCTTTGATAAAGGTGCAAAGAGTCCAAAATGGAGTAAGGAAAGCCTCTTCAACAAGTGGTGTTGGGAAAACTGGGCAGCGACATGTAAAAAAATGAATTTGGACCTGTGTCTAACACCATGCACAAAAATCAGATCAAAATGGATTAAAGATCTCAATATCAGACTTGAATCCATAAAGTACATTGAAGAAAATATAGGAAAAACCCTCCACGACATTGAAGCTAAAGGCATCTTCAAAGGTGAAACATCACTAACAAAGCAACTAGAAAGAAAATATAAACATATGGGACTACATGAACCTAAAAAGCTTCTGCACCTCAAAAGAAACAGTGACTAAGATACAAAGACAGTCCACAGAATGGGAAAGAATATTCACCCAATACCCATCTGATAAGGGGTTAATATCCAGGATATATCAGGCACTGGTAGAACTTTACAAGAAGAAAACAAACAACCCCATCAAAAAATGGGGAGAAGAAATGAACAGAAACTTCAACAAGGAAGAAATTCGAATGGCCAAAAACATATGAAAAAATGCTCATCATCACTAATCATCAGAGAGATGCAAATCAAAACAACAATGAGATATCATTTTACACCACAGAGACTGGCACATATCCAAAAGAGCAAGAACAACAAGTGCTGGCGTGGATGTGGGGAAAAGGGGACACTCATCCATTGTTGGTGGGAATGCCGGCTGGTACAGCCTTTCTGGAAAACAATATGGACATTCCACCAAAGACTAGAAATTGAACTCCCATTTGACCCAGCCATACCACTCCTGGGAATATACTCTGGGAAGCCAAAAATACGCAGCGGAAACACCATCCCTACTTTTATGTTCATAGCAGCATTATTCACAATAGCCAGAATCTGGAAACAACCAGAGTCCCCAAGAATCGATGACTGGATAAAGAAGCTTTGGTACATCTACACAATGGAATACTATGCAGCTGTTAGGAAAAATGAAGTTATGAAATTTGCCTATAAATGGATGGACATGGAGAAGATCATGTTGAGTGAAATTAGCCAGAAGGAGAGAGACAGATATAGAATGACTGCATTTATTTGCATGACATAAATATATATGTACATATTATGATACCAATATCCAAGGTCAAGTGAACCATGTATCAGGAGGTCTTGTCAAAGGTGGAAATTATCACAAACGTGTGGGAGTCAGAGATTAGGTAAGACAGAAAATGGAACAGTGTGCTAACAATTGTCAAAAGTACTAATACCAACCTAGAACTGAGCATTAAATACAGGCAAAAAGATACACATGACAACCCCTTTAATGTATGTTCTGTAATCCACAATCTGGAAGGGAAGGAAAAGAGAAAGAGATAGAGAGAAAGGGAAAGAAATAAAGAACCTGCCATGGAGGTGGGCTGGGGGAGGGGGAGGGAACCGGGGACATTGGTGGTGGGAGATGGGCACTGGTGGAGGGATGGGTGCTGGAACACTGTATGACCAAAACCCAAATATGAACATCTTTTTAATTGTATACCTCATGCTGGTATAGACAACTACTTCAAAATAAAAAAAAAAGAAATAAAAGAGGACACCAGGAAATGGAAAACATTCCATGCTCATGGTTCAGGGGAATCAATGTTGTCAAAATGGTAATACTTCCTAGAGCATTATACAGATTCAATTCATCCCTATAAGGATACCCATGGCGTTCTTCAAAGAAATTGACCAAACAGTTCTGAAATTTGTAAGGAATAATAAACCCCCACGGATAGCTAAAGCAATCACTAGGGAAAAGAAGATGGGAGGCATCACCTTTCCCAACTTCAAGCTCTACACAAAGCAGTGGTAATTAAAACAGTATGTTTTGGAATAAAAATAGATTTGTGGACCTATGGAATAGAGTTGAGTATCCTGACAACCAGCCACAAATACATAAATAATTAGTCTTCAATAAAGAGCAAAAAGTCTGAAATGGAAGAAGGAAAGCCTCTTCAACAAGTGGTGCTGGGAAAACTGGGCGGCTACATATAAAAATATTAATTTGGACCTCTGTCTAACACCATGCACAAAAATCCCATCAAAATGGATTAAAGATTTTAGTATCAACCTGAATCCATAAAAGTACATCAAAGAAAATATAGGAAAAATCCTCCAAGACATTGAAGCTAAGGGCATCTTCAAAGAAGAAACACCACTAACAAAATAACTAGAAGAAAAGATAAATATAGGGACTACATGAAGCTAAAAAGCTTCTGCACCTCAAAAGAAACAATTATCAAGATACAAAAACAGTTCACAGAATGGGAAAGAATATTCACCCAATACCCATCTAGTAAGGGATTAATGTCCAGGATATATTAGGCATTGGTAGGAATTTACAAGAAGAAAACCAACTGCATCAGAAAATGGGGAGAAGGGCCGGAGCGATGGTCCAGCAGGTGGGGCATGTGCCTAGCACGCAGCCGGCTGGTACCAGCCCAGGTTCGATCCCGGCATCCCATATGGTTCCCCGAGCACCGCCAGGAGTAATTCTAGGAGTGTAGAGCCAGGAGAAACCCCTGGGCATTGCCGGGTGTGACCCAAAAAGCAAAAAAAAAATGGGGAGAAGAAATGAACAGAAACCTCAATAAGGAAGAAATTCGAATTGCCAAAAGACACATGAAAAAATCCTCATCGTCATTAATCATCGGAGAGATGCAAATCAAAACAACAACGAGATATCATTTTACAAGACAGAGACTGGCACATATCCGAAAGAGCAAGAACAACAAGTGCTGGTGTGGATGTGGGGAAAAGGAGACACTCATACATTGTTGATGGGAATATCGAATGGTGCAGCCTTTCTGGAAAACAATATGGACATTCCTCCAAAGACTAGAAATTGAGCTCCCATTTGACCAAGCCTGGGAATATACCCTGGGAAGCCAACAATAAGCAGCGGAAACACCATCCCTACTTTTATATTCATAGCAGCATTATTCACAATAGCCAAAATCTGGAAACAGAGTGCCCGAGAATTGATGACTGGATACAGAAATTTTGGTATATCTACTCAATGGAATACTATGCAGCTGTTAGGAAAAATGAAGTTATGAAATTTGCCTATAAATGGATGGACATGGAGAGGATCATGTTGAGTGAAATAAGCCAGAGGGAGAGAGACAGATATAGAATGACTGCATTTATTTACATGACATAAATATATATCATTTGATCACTTGAATCCCGTTATTCATCGATTTGCTCGAGCGGGTGCCAGTAACATTTCCATTGGACCCTATCACGTGCCAATGTAGCCCAATGGCATCTGGTTGATTCAGGAATATGAAGAGCCTCAAACCGTTCCTTTAGGGTCTTGACAAGGATGTCTGACCATCTTGAAGGTGGGCGGCCACGTGATCTTTTGACATCCCGTGGGATCCAGTCGGTAACGGCTCTAGAGAAGCGGTTGTCTCCAAATCGCATTACATGTCCAGCCCATCTGATTTTCGATGCCTTGGCAAACGAGACAGCGTCCCTGATTCTGGAATAGCGATGGAGGTCAGAACTCCAGATTCCTTCTCTCACTTGAGTGAGGCGTGATATTCCAAGCATAGCTCTTTCGATTCCTCTCTGGGAGACCCGAATAGCATTCTCATCCTGCTTTGGTAGGGCCCAGGTCTCTGAGGCGTATGTTAATGCAGGGAGAACGGTGGAGTCAATGAGATGTGCCCGGAGCCGGAGGTTCTTTGTCCTTTTAGCTATTTCTTCAATGCCTTTGAAGGCATTCCATGCCGCTCTCTTCCTCCTGCGCAGCTCAGGTTTAAGGTCGTTCATCATGTTGATTTCTCGACCAAGGTACACATAACTGCTGCATTCAGAGATGTTTGTTCCATTGAGGTTGAATGGGGCCTCAGGAACTAGTTCATTCTTCATGAAAATTGTTTTCTTTAGATTCAGCTGTAGACCTATCTTTCCACATTCTCTGTCGAAGTCAGCCAGCATTTGTGCCACTTGGCTAATGTATGGTGTTATTAGAACGATGTCATCAGCGAAGCGGAGGTGGTGTAGTTGCCGACCATCTATCTTCACTCCCATTTCTTCCCATTCTAATTGTCGCATGATGTTCTCGAGGGTGGCGCTGAAGAGTTTTGGTGAAATGGTATCACCCTGTCGAACCCCTCTTTTCACATTAATGATAACTTCTTTTTTAGAATGGTGAGATCCTGGTGGTGAATCTGTAACACAGCTCACAAAGGATCTTGATGTATTGGGTTTGAACACCCTGTTTGGCTAGGGCTTCGATGACTGCTTCAGTCTCCACAGAATCAAAGGCTTTCTGTAAATCAATGAGCGTGAGACAGAGCGGCATCTTGTACTCCCTACAAACCTCGATGAGCTTGGTTACTGTGTGGATATGGTTGATTGTGCTGAATCCTTTCCGGAAGCCTGCTTGCTAGCATGGTTGTCCTTCATCTAGTGTTGTGCTAATCCTGTTCAGGATGACTCATGTAAACAGCTTGTAGATGATGGACAACAGGCATATGGGGCGATAGTTGCCGATGTCGTGAATGTCTCCCTTCTTGAGCAGTAGAACTGTCCTGCTGGATTTTCCATTGGGAGGGCACCTTGCATTCGGACAGGTAGCGTGTGAAGAGCCAAGCTAGTGTATTGATAAGTACCGACGGCAGATTCTTCAGGTGTTCGGGTCTGACTTTTGTCTGGGCCTGGTGCTGTTCCCTTCTTTACCGACGTGATGGCATGTCAGATTTCAGAAGGGAGAACGTTGGGAATGACATATCCATCCTGTGGAATTTGGTATGTGGGCAGGTGGGTGTGGCTATCAAAGAGATTTGAGTAGAAGTCCTGGATAATCTTCTCCATTGCCTTTCTGGAAGATGTGATAGATCCATCAGGGCATCGGAGGGCAGTCATCTTGGTCTTATAGTTGGCGAAGGACAGGAGGGCACTGCGAATGCTTTTCCCGGCTTCTGCTGCATCTTCCAGTATTTCTGCTCAAAATTCTGTCTTTGAGGTCTTCTTTTATCGCTTCTCTGCACCGTTTAGCAAGCTTGGACGTTGGCATTTGGTCTCCTGAGGCTCGCGCCTTGCCACGTTGGCGAATGAGCTCGAGAGTTTCTGAAGACAGGCGTTCTTTTGTGTCTTTCTCTCTCTTGTCATTCTTCGCACAATCATGGAGGTGCTGAACCATTTGGTTGTATTCTTCATCGATGTCGTCAATGATGGTATCTTCCCATGTTGCTGCAATGGTGCCAAAGAGTTCCCAGTTGGTGGTCGTTCTGGGAGTTCTCTTCTTAAACTTTGCAGCCTTTTCTCCCCGTTGCGGGAGTAGAATTTTGCACAAAGGAGACGGTGGTCTCATCCTGTTTGGAATTTGGGGACGGCAGCTACATCGGTCAGACAAAACCATCGATTGAAGATGATGTGGTCAATTTCATTGTGGAACTGTCCGCCAGGGAGATTCCCATGTCCAGCGTTTAGCTTCAGCTTTCTGGAACTGTGAGTTCCCATGAATGTTCTTGGTGGACATGATGAACTCAGATAGTCTCTCACCCTGTTCGTTCCATTCTAGGCCATGGGTCCTGATGTGGAGTTCTTCAGCCGATTTTCTTGGTCCTTTCTTGGCATTAAAATCACCGACTATGATCTTGTAGAAGGTGTGATCTTTTTTATAGAACTCCTCCAATTCCATGTAGAATTTCTCAATTTCATCTTCTTTGTATGTGGATGTTGGTGCTTAGACAATGAAGATAGAAATTGCTGGCAGTGGGCCACATCTCTTCAAGTGTAATCGTCCTATTCGGTTTGTTAGGCATTCAAATGAATCAATGTTTATGGCCATGTTCATGTTGACAAGGACACCAACACCACCGATGCCTCTTTTGTCGCATGTTCCAAGGAACAATTATTCTCCGGTGTCAAATACAGCATGATGCAACTGAGGCCTCCTCGTCTCAGTCAGACCAATGATGTCATACTTGATCTTTTGCGCTTGCAGCATCAGATCCTCAATATATGCTTCCGATGCCAGCATACGTGCATTGAAAGTACAGACAGTCATTTTAGTCCTTCTTCGTTTTGGCAGTCTAGGATGGCCATGAAATTTTATCAGGCACTGCTTGTTCACCTTTCTTACTGCTGCCATATTAAGGGCTCTTTCGGGGTCAGGAAAATAAACATTTCTGTTACTGGATTTGGCATATCGAACATGCATTGGACAGCTTGCCAGGCTCTGCCATGCGGGCGCTATATTCTCATTACTTTGTGGGGCTCTCTCAAAGGGGTGTGTAGAATATTTATGGTAATTTGGAGGTAAATTGCGCAGCTGCTCTGCAATGGGGAAAGCTGGTTTCTGCTCTGCCGGGTGTACCTGTGTCTTAGGCTCAAGCATTCCTGCGCTTGAAATACTCTCCTCTGAAGGGCGGGTCTCTGTGTGGTGGGTCCTTGTAGGCTGGGTTTCTGACAAGCCAGGCTGGAGACTGGATTAATCTGTGGGCTGGAGACTGGATTAATCTACTGGGTGGAGATCTTACCTGCTGTGGAGTGTGGATTGTGAAGATCACTGCCAGCAAGGTGTGGGGGGTTTCTCTGGGCTCCTCCGAGGCTCCATTGGGATCGTGGGCTCGGGTCGGAAGTTGCTCTCGTGGTCCAAGGAATTCAGGGGGGTTCAACGGGGAAAGCTGGTTTCTGCTCTACTGGGTGTACCTGTGTCTTAGGCTCAAGCATTCCTGGGCTTGAAAAATCATAAATATATATATATATATATACATACATATAATGATATGTATATATTATGATTACTCCTGAGTAAGCTGGCTTCCGAAAAGGATTCAGCATAATCGACCATATCTAAACAGTAACCAAGCTCATTGAAGTTTGTAGGGAGTTCAAGATGCCTCTCTGTCTCATGTTCATTGATTTAAAGAAAACCATTGATTCTGAGGAGACCGAAGTGTTCCTTGAAGCCCTAGCCAAACAGGGCGTTCAAACCCAATACATCAAGATCCTTCGTGAGCTGTATTATGGATTCACCATCAGGACCTCACCATTCTACCAAGAAGTGATCATCGATGTCAAAAGATACTATATCACCAAAACTCTTCAGCGCCTCCCTTGAGAACATCATGCGACAATTAGAATGGGAAGGAATGGGAGTAAAGATAGACGGTCGGCAACTACACCACCTCCACTTTGCTGTTGACATCTTTCTAATAACACCAAATATTAGCCATGCTGCACAAATGCTGGCTGACTTAGAAACGAGAATGTGGAAAGATAGGTCTACAGCTGAATCTCAGCAAAACTATGTTCATGAAAAATGAACTAGTTCCAGAGGCCCCATACACTCTCAATGGAACAAACATCTCTGAATGCAGCAGTTATGTGTACCTCGGTCTAGAAGTCAACGTGATGAATGACCTAAAACCTGAGCTGCACAGGAGGAAGAGAGTGGCATGAATGTGTTCAAAAGCATCGAAGAAATAGCTAAAAAGACAAAAGAAACTCCGGCTCTGGGCACATCTCTTCAAATCCACCATTCTCCCTACATTAACATACGCCACAGAGACCTTGGCCATACGAAAGCAGGATGAGAATGCTATTCGGGTCTCCCAAAGAGGAATCGAAAGAGCTATGCTTGGAATATCACACCTCACTCAAGTGAAAGAAGGAATCCGGAGTTCCGATCTCCATGACTGTTCCAGAGTCAGGGATGCTGTCACGTTTGTCAAGGCATCGAAAATCAGATGGGCTGGACATGTAATGCGATTTGGAGATGGCCACTGGACTAGAGCCATTACCAACTGGATCCCATGGGATGTCAAAAGATCACGTGGCCGCCCACCAACAAGATGGTCAGACTTCTTCGTCAAGACCCTGAACGAACGGTTTGAGGCTCTTCGTATTTCTGAAGCAACCAGATGGCATTGGGCTACACTGGTACGTGATAGGATCAAATGCAAATGTTCCTGGCACCTGCTTGAGCAAATCAATGAATAACGGGATGTCAAGTGATCAAGTGATATTATGATACCAATATCCAAGTTCAGGCGAAACATGGAATCGGAGGTTTGCCAAAGTTGAAAACTAAACATTGTTTCTGTCTTACCTAACCTCTGGAAGCAGAGGTTAGGTAAGACAGAGAATGGAACAGTGTGCCAATAATTGTTGAAAGTCTATTACCACATAGAATGTAGCATTAATTACAGGTAAAAAGATACACAGGATTACCTCTAAGTATATGTATTACAATTCACAGCAATCTTCTTCTTCTTCTTCTTCTTCTTCTTCTTCTTCTTCTTCTTCTTCTTCTTCTTCTTCTTCTTCTTCTTCTCCTTCTTCTTCTTCTCCTTTTTCTTCTTCTCCTTCTTCTTCTTCTTCTTCTTCTTCTTCTTCTTTTCTTCTTCTTCTTCTTCTTCTTCTTCTTCTTCTTCTTCTTCTTCTTCTTCCTCTTCCTCCTCCTCCTCCCCCTCCTCATTATCTTCCTCCTCCTCCTCCTCCTCCTCCTCCTCCTTCTTTTTTCTTTGTCTTCTTTGTCTTCTTTATCCTCTTCATCTTCTTCGTCTTCATCTTCTTCGTCTTCTTCGTCTTCTTCGCCTTCTTTTCTTCTTATTCCTTTTTTTCTTGTTTCCTCCTCCTCCTTATTCTTCCTTCTTTTCTTCTTTTTCTTCTTTTATTCTTACTCTTTTCTTCTTCTTTTCTACTTATTCTTCTTCTTTTCTTCTTGTTCTTTTTCTGCTTCTTCTTCCTCTTCTTCTTCCTCTTCTTCCTCTTCCTCCTCTTCTTCTTCCTCTTCTTCCTCCTCTTCATCCTCTTCCTCCTCCTCCTCCTCATTTTACTCCTCTTACTCCTCCTCCTCTTCCTCTTCTTCTTCCACTTCCTCTTCTTCTTCCTCTTATTTTTTCATCACTTCTCCTTATCCTCCTCCTTTACCTTCTCCTTCTTCACTTTTCCTCCTCCTCCTCCTCCTCTTTCTCCTCCTCCTCATCCTTCTCCTTCTTCTTCTTCTCCTCCTTCTCCTTCTCCTCCTTGTCCTCCTTCTACTTCTTCACTTCTCCTTATCTTCCTTCTTTTTTCTCCTTCTCCTTCTACTATTCCTCTTCCTTCTCCTTCTGCTGCTGCTTCTTCTCCTCCTCCTCTTCATCCCCCTTCTCATCCTTCTCCTGCTCCTCCTCCTCTCTTTTCTTACACATTGTGGCTTGCAATACATACATTTAGGGGTTATCACATATACCGCTTTGCCTATCTATGTTCAATGGTCAGTTCTAGTATGGCATTACCATTTCCAATAATTGTTAGCACACTCCCCAACCTCTGATCTTCACATACTCATAATGTTACTCAGCATGATACTCTCCATGTCCATCCATGAATAGGCAAATTTCATAAGTTTGTTTTTTTCTAACAGCTGCATAGTATTCCATTGTGTAGATGTACCAAAGTTTCTTTAGCCAGTCTTCTGTTCTCGGGTACTCAGGTTGTTTCCAGATTCTAGCTATAGTGAGAATAGTTATTGCTGTTATGATCATAGAAGTGCAGATGGTGTTTCTTCTGTGTGTTTTTGGGCCCCCAGGGTAAATCCCCAGAAGTGGTATTGCTGGGTCAAGGGGAGCTCTATTTCCAGTTTGTGGAGGAAAGTCCATATTATTTTCCAAAAGGGCTGGAACAACTGACATTCCCACCAACAATGGGTGAGAGTCCCTTTCTCTTCACCTCCACACCAGCACTGGATTGTAAGAAATTTTAATGGAGTTAGGCTTCCCCCTAGCCCTCTCCTCTGTGTCACTATAAAGCTAGAGGAGAGAGGGATTATGAGCATCAAGGAAAGGGAAGACATTCATTTCAGATTGCTCCAGAATGGAAGTCTCACCTCCTGGATTCTATGGGCTTATATAGACCTTTTCATCTGCTTGACAGTCAGGAGAAAGGTGGAGAGGTGGTTTGGAAAGAATAGGGCTCCACTGGGATGGCTAAAGGGTAAACCTCTGACGGATATGGTCTCCAGTCCTTAGGGAAGTCACAAAATCCCTGCCTTGGTTTCTTCATATGCCAAGTTAATTTTGAAAGGTTCCAGAGCCTATTCTCTAAATAACGCTCTTAAATAACTCATTAGTTGTTTAGAAGAATGATAAATAATCTTTGCTTCCTCCCAGCAGCCCCACTTCAAACTACTAGTGTTTTTCTTACTGAGTCCTCTTGTCATTCTTTGCTTTTATAGTGATGAGTTTCAGGAAGCTAATATTTTGTTGTTGTTGTTGTTTTGTCATACCCATGATACTTATGGGTTATTTTTGGTTCTGCACTCAGGAATTCTGGTGCTCAGGGGACCATATGATATTGGGGATCAAACCCGAGTCAGCCGTGTGTAAGACAAGTGGCCTACCTGCTGTACTAATGCTCCAGCCCTAATTGTTATGTATTTATCTCTGCAAAAATAACACTCATTGTGTTTAGACTTATGAGCAAAATGTCTCTGTTTTAGACAAGAGAGTCATTGGCCTTAGCTAGTTTCCTCCTTGTCTATGGATAAATGCTTTTCATTTATTTTTATTTTTGTTTATTTTTATTTTGGAGATCATTTCTGATGATCCTCAGCGGTTACTCCTAGCTCTGCACTCAGTAATTACTCCAGGTGGTATTCAGGAGACTATATAGGATGCCGGAGATCTAACCTGGTTTGGCTGCTTGCAAGGCAGCATCCTATCTGCTGTACTCTCTCTCCTGCCCAGAAAATGTTACCATTTATGTTGTCTCCCAAAAGACTCATTCTTGTGTCTTTGCTCTCAATAAGTCATGTAGAGAAGATACTGTGTCTTGTCTATGGAAAGGACAGATCTTATCCACTAAGAAATTTAATTTTAAATTTAAAAAAGCCAGAGCTTCACCTTTGCTTCCTAAAGCCCCAGTGGCTGTGATTGCATTCATGGACATAAGATGGGGCTAAAAACTCTCCAAAGCTGCCCTTTTAGGAGTCAAAACTCACTAGCTAGGATCACAGCAGGGTCCACAGACGTCACACCTGGAATCTGGAATGAGCATTATAAAATTGGCAGGACTGAAAAGGCATTAGTAAACATTATTAAGAATTCCTTTGCAGGCAATTAGCTCCAACAATATCTTTGGAGAGGGTGTTTCCTCTCCCCTTTGTCCCCTCCCTTTCTCTTGCATCTTTATTTCTATCTTGCTAATGAGAGAGTAATGAGCCACATACTTGTTACCTAGAAGGAACATCTCAGCAAAGCTCTAGTGAACTTAAAAACAGTATTTACAAACTGATTATTGTTCGCATTCATTATAAATTTTAAATGAGAAGGAATTGTAATAAAGAGAGCCAGGAAACGAGCTGTTCCTCACTCAGAGATTTCATTGTCCCTTAAATGGCGAAATGCTGAGATTTCTGTCACTGATAAATTGGCAAGGGGAGATGTTCGTGGCCTCAGTGAGGCACCATATTTCCTAGGTTTGGCTCTGTTCATCTCTCCTGTTTGTTTTTAGAAAATGCCATTGTTCTAATTCTCATCAAGACAGCAGTATCTCCTATGCAGGGTCAAAAGATTGATTCTGCGTTGAAAGCACTTCAGACTTTTTGCTCACCCTCCGCTATCTCTCATACTCCAGTTGTTTCTCTGCTTAGTCATTTTCTTTCCCACATTCCCTCTCCAAAAAGGTAGAAAATGTGGTTAATGAGATTAAAATGAGATTAAAATCAAAACCAGACCTTTGGTTTTGATTGACTGTGACCCCTTCTCCCTCCCCCCCCCCAGCCCCTGACCTGGGTCCTTGCACTGCCAGTCCTGTGTCCTCCTGGCCCCCTGTAGAAGATCCACCTCAGTCCCAATGTCATTAGGTCCCAGAAAACATGGACTTTCTTTCTGTGCTTCCTGTTCACTCCACCTTTCGTTTCTCATATTCCACTCCTTCCCCCTACTTTTTAGCCAAGACAGTCAAGCTGCAGAAATCCAACTCTGCTTATACAGAGTATAAGTATATAAGTATACTTCTTATACTCTATAGTATAAGAAGTTCTCCTCTTCCCCTTGTGTGTGTTTCTTTTGTTTCAGTTTGGCATCTCAATGTTGTTCTTACCAGTCTGTGGAGGCCAGTCTGAGTTTCCCTAGAGAAGCGTGTACCCTCATACATGCATGCATGCATAGGAATCCAGGGGAACCTGGCGCCTACCCCATTTTCTGAGTGCCTTTGATTGACAGTGGTGACTGTCCAAGGCACTGTCTCTCCTCACATGTGTTGGTAAATGTCCTGTTTGGTGACTGTCCAGGGCATTGGTTCTCTCTCCTCACATGTGTTGGTAAATGACCATATTTAAACAAGCAGTAAAGTGGTTCTTTCAAAGTGTGGTTTGAGTCTTAAGTCTAACCCCAGTCTGAGTCAGAAACTCTTGGGGTGGGATTCA
>JAJIBD010009310.1:0-61951 GCA_021461705.1 Cryptotis parvus
GGGAGAGAGGGAGGGAGGGAGATACTGGGGAGAAGGTAAAATCTTCAGAAGGATGCCAGGACAACTGGAGGTGCAGCTGCTGGGCAGGTGAGGAAGTAGGTGGGGAATCCTGGTGGCTTCCTGGAGGAGGTGATCTCAACACTTGGGTCCTCTGTGAAAGGTGTACTCGAGGGCCGGAGCGATAGCCCAGCCGGGTAGGGCATTTGTCTTGCACACGGCCAGCCCATACTGGCCGGGTTAGATCCCCAGCATCCCATATGGTCCCCGAGCACCGCCAGGAGTAATTCCTGAGTGCAGAGCCAGGAGAAACCCTGAGCATCGCTGGTGTGACCCAAAAAGCAAAAAAAAAAAAGAGGTGCACTTGAGTGACCCCAGGAAGAGGCAGCGATGAATCCTTCAGAGGAGAGCAACCAAGAGGAATAAAGGCTCTGAGGGGCGAGCTGCAATTGTCCGTGTGACCTCACTCCCTTGGCCTTCCTGAGGCTTCAGGGGGCCCCCAGTAATGTGGGGGCAAAGCAACGCTCTGGCCAGTTCTCACAAGGACTTGCCCGCTCTGAGACCAGCGCTGAGGGTTGAGCTTTCCAGACTCATGGTGTCTGGGCACGAAGAGGCCAAGCCGGGCCCCAGTAGAACAGGGTCGGGACCTGGGGGCTAGCAAAGGCCAGAGGACTGCTGTGAGGGAGCAGTGGCCAGCAGGCAGGGCGGGGTGGCCTGCGTCAGTGATTGGACCAAGTCCACACTTGTAGCAAAGCGAGGGGATTAAGTCAGGCAGGGTCACGGTCAGACTGACCGGGGTGGGGACACTGGCCTGGGGTCCCTGCGAGGCCAACAGCGGCCCAAGGCTGCAGAGGCAGAGCCGGAAGCTGCCTTTCACTTTTGATCGCTCCTGGACACTGGCCACAGGGGCATGAGGGGCCTCTGGTCCCCACGGTCAGCAGGAAGTGCGTGGTGTTCACAGGCGGAAGCTCCAAGGCCACCCCTAAGGCAGGACCAGGTCACACTGACCTAGGGTGCCATCAACATCTCCATACACACAAACACCCACACACACTTACACTCACACGCTCACACTTACACACATTCACACACTCCACACACTCATATGCCTACTCACACACATGCGTACACATTCACACACTCACACACACTCCTACACACACTCACACATATTCACACACACTCATACACACACTCACACACACTCCTACACACACCACACATATTCACACACACACACTCACTTTAGCTCCCCTTGCCGCCAGGATGCGGCTCTGCACAGAGGCTCCCTGAGGGACCATGTGGACACAGGAGCAGATGCGTGTGGCCACAGAAGAAAGGGGCACTCGGCCCCCCACACCTCACTGAGCGCCACCTAACAAGTCCCACCCAGACAGTGGGCACCTCCCACCTGCAGGAAGATGGGGTGTAGGGAGGGCGCCGCCCGGCTCTGGGGCACTGGGCAGGGGTGGCCAGGAGAGGAAGGCCAGGTAGGTCAGCGCCTGCAGAGGGAGCACCGAGAGCCGGAGAAGCAGGAGTGCCCCGGGCAAGGGTGCGCTGCAGGGAAAGCAGGGGTGTAGGTCTGAGAGCGGCGGGGAGGCGGGAGGGGGTGCCAACAGGAAGTCTTAGGGACACTGGGGCCCAACTCTGCAGGCCCTGCCAGCTTCCCGTGGGGAGCCACCACAGGGCCAGGGTCCTTGTCGCTGTGTCCAAACCCCAGGCTGGGCCCCACAGCCAGACTCTGGGAGGGACAAGCCTGTGGACGCTTTGCCTGACGTCAATCCAGGCTTTGCCTTTGTGTCCGCGGCTTCCACCGGCGAGGCAGACGGAGCGGCCGTGCTGAGAGGCCAGCACGCAGCTGTGAGGCCCAGGGCAGGCGCCGTCCCTTCGCTCCACCGGCAGCCCGATGGGCAGAAAACAGGTCCACTCCAGAGCCCCAACGAAGAAGAAGCACCTCTGACACGGGGCCCGGGCTGCGGCGCCAGGAAGAGACCCACCCGAGGAGGGTGTTGGCATCCCCGAGGACCAGTGGGCACCTTCTAGGTGACAGACCCTCCTCCAGGGCATCTGTGCCCGGACCCTCCAGACCCACCATAAGGTCTACCACAGGAACCCACCCACTTCTCTAAGGGGGAAACTGAGACCTGGAGAGGCCGAGGAGAGCCGCGTCCGCCACAGAGCATGGACTCCAGGACAATTTTGGGGGGTCAGAGAACCCAGACTGAAGGCCCCTGCACCCACCAACCTCCAGGCCCTCGACAGGGCCAGGGACGCACTGGCTGTGGCTGCAGCAGAGCTCACGTTGGCACACCTGCCCCCACATCCCACTGGGGTGCCACTGATGCCAGTCTGAGCCTCACTCAGGGAACCCCAAGCTTAGCCAGACCCTGACCCCACCAAGTGCACATGCAGGCTGACCTCTGACCCTAACCCACTTCCAGAGTCAGGCACATCTGACCTTGACTCCCCCAACCCCAAGCAGAACTGCACAGCTTGGGGGGTGCCTGTAGCAGCCACAGGCTCTGTGAGGTGAATCCCAGGGAATGGCAGGACGGGGCAGGGCTGTCCTAGATGGACACGCACATGCATACACACATACCCTGTATATACCGCACACAGCCCATATATACCACACACACCCGTATATACCACACACCCATATATACCACACACCATATATACCACACAACGTATATACCACACATATACCCAATAAAGACCACACGCCTCATATATACCACACACCTCATATATAACACACACACCCAAATATACCACACACACCAGTATATACCACACACCATATATACCACACACATATACCCCATAAAGACCATACACCTCATATATACCACACACACCCATATATACCACACACCATATACCACCACACACGTATATACCACACACATATACCCCATAAAGACCACACACCTCATATATACCACACATACCCATATATATACCACATACCATATATGCCACACACATATACTCCATATGTACCACACATCTCATACATATCACACATGCACCCCATATATACCACAACCCTATATATACCACACACCCCATATATATCACCCCATATATATCACCCCCTATATATCACCCCATTTATACCACAAACCCTACATATCACTCTTACACTCCACACATACCATATGCCACACTAAACACACATCACACACATACCACTACACACACACACATGCACACATGTACATACCACACAAGTACATTATGCATGCTGCATTCATGCATATGTATGTATGCATGCATGCCACACATGCATAATGCACACAGCATGTTTATGCACATACACAGCACACATACACAGAATACATGCACAGCACATACATACACAGAACACATACACAGAAACATATGCAGCACACACATACACAGCACATGCATACACACATACACAGCATACACGTATACATGTATACAGCACACACATATACACAGCACATGTGTACACAGCACACACAATCACACAGGCACACATACATAGCATAGGTCTGCATATACACCACACATGCATCCACATACACATGCATATACACGGCACATACACTGTACACATAGACAGCACACATACATAGCACAGGTGTTCACATACATACACAACACATAAGCACACAGATCCAAATACATGCATGTACCACATACACGTATACATGCCCACATGTGGCCACATTCGCACAGCACACACCTGTGTACATACACATACATCATTTTTATCCATGTACACATGCATACACATGCATGTCACCCACAGAAACACACACATGCACGCACTGACACACATACCTCACAGCAGCACAGGCTGCAGGCCACCTGCACGCATGCCCACATGCACGCATGCACACACTTGTCACACATACACATGTACACACACCTATGTCATGTGTGTGACGTAAGTGTGGCTCAGGCTCCCCTCGGTCCACCATCTCCAAACCCAGGCCGCCAACCAGCTCTTTGGGCCTCTGTCCCTTGGCCACATGGTCCTCGCCCACTGAGGTCCAGGTCAGCCCTGCCCCAAGGAAGGAAGCTTCTGGGTCCTGAGGCGAGAGGCCACACGTGAGTGTGAGTGGGGGACGAGCCCTCTGACAGCCCGGGTGCTGGGAACACTGATCCTCCGAAATGAACCTAAAACTTGTTAGAAACACAAACGTCCCTCAGCCCTGCGTGGCCATAGTCACCCCTAGAAGCCACTTGGCTTAGCGCTGGGCCTGGGCCAACCACGGAGTGTGAGACACCGAGGTCTTGAACAAGAGAACAAACGGAGAGGCGCAAACCGGGTATCATCCAAGACTCGAGTCCAGGCGTTCCTACTGGCGGTCGGGACAGCGGGGCCTCCTCTGAGGAGGGGCAAACCCTCGGACAGTCCCGCGGGCTAGTGAGGAAAAGCCAGTGCGGACGCGGACCGTTCCGGGGACTGTAGCTGGTTGGAGTCAGCTCAGCAGGGAGGGCCTTGCCTTGCAGGCACACAACCCAGACTCAGCATCCCACAGGGGCCCCTGAGCACCATCAGGGGTGACCCGAGTCAGAGCCGAGGGTCAGCCCTGAGCACCACTGGCGAGGACCACGTCTTTTAAAGGCGGGAGAGCTGTGCTCCGGGGTGGCGCTGTGGAGAGCTGGGGCACCGGCAGCAGGGAAGGGGCTCGCTGGAGAGAACACGGGCTGGTGAGGAAGAGCTTGTGTTGGGGCCGGAGGGACAGACAGCACAGCGGGAGGGCGCTGGCCTTGCACGCAGCCAGACCGGGTTTGACCCCGCGTCCCATGGGGTCCCCGGTACCACCGGGAGTGATTTCTGAGTGCAGAGCTGGGAGAAGGCCCTGAGCATCGCTGGGTGTGGCCCAAAACAAACAGAAAAGAAGTGGGACAGGAGCTGGCGGTTGGTTAAGCCGCGGCAGCAGCCTTGGTGTCTTCAGAAACTCTGTGGGGGTCGGTGGGGAGGGCCGAGTCGGGGACCCTGGGGAGGGCCAGGGACCTGCCCCTGTCCCCTGACAACTGCAAGTAGTGGATCTGGGAGTCACCCCCGGCTGGCCCTCGGGGCGGCCACCCCAGCTCAGAGCAGCTGGGGATGGAGTCTCAGTGCTCCCGCGGCCCCAGCCAACTGTGACCGCAGCTGACCTGGCGCCGACCTCAGCCCTGACCTCATATTTTCAGGATGACACTCAGGATGGACAGGGTCCGTCTGCGGCTGGACGGCCACTCTGGCTGCGCCGAGGACACTCCCGCACCCACTCCAGCCCCTGTGGGAAGGACCTTTCCCCGTCTGACAGAAAAAGAAGCTTCTTCGCTCCAGCCCCCAGCCCCGGGACAACACTTATTTCTGGCCCAGCGGTCATCTCTAGGGTGTCCCCAAGTCTGCAAGGTCCAGCCTGACCTGCAAGAGCTCCCCTGGGGAGGGCCAGAACAAGAGCACAGTGGGGAGGGCGTTTGTCTTGTTGCGTGGCCAACCTGGGTTCGACCCCAGGCACCCCATAGCATTCCCTGAGCACCACCAGGTGTGATCCCTGAGTGCAGAGCCAGGAGTCATCCCTGAGTATCCCCAGGTATGCCCTCCCGACTCCCAATGCAGGCAGCATTGCCCACTGCCCTCTTGACCCGGAAGCATTTCATTTCAGAGTGCAAGGGATGAGCCAGAACATCACGTGACATGTCCCGGAGTATAAAGCAGGGGCTCTGGAGAGCCACACGGGTTCAACAGGGGACACTCTCAACCTCCAGGTGGCCCCAGAGCAAAGGCAGCCAGCCAAGGTGCCACCAAGGTGGGCTTTGAGCCCGGGCAAACACGACTCCCCTCCCCACCCCACCCTGGGGAAACGTCCAGCGTCCACCTTCTCTTTGGACTCCAACCAGTTCCACAAGTGCCGGCCTGGGGTCCCTGCTCTGCGTCCCCAGGGCCCGAGGTGACCTCCCCAGGCCCCGGCGTGCACTCTGAGGCGCCTGCCCCCAAACGGTGAGTCCTGCGTGTTCCAGCCTCCACTCTTGGCTGCCTGAAGGAGTCAGACAATGCCGGGAAATGTTTGCACCCAAACAACGCAGTTCTTCAGGAACTGCCTGGCCCTGCCCAGGAAAGGGGCACCCTGCGCCCGCCCGCAGCCCGTCTGGCTTGCAGAGCCCCAAGCTAGAGGGGCAGCCCAGCGGGGGTGGGGGGCGTCAGAACCCAAAAAGGGTCAGAAGACTTCCCACTGGGGTGAGGGGGAGCTCGGGGCTCACCTCTCCCAGGTCACCTGCTCACAGCAGGAGCACCCCAGGGTCCTCACCCATTCACAAGACCCGGCCTATCAACTTGTCTGCACAGCTGCCGTGGGCTCATCTAGGCTGGAGATAATGCAAACCGCAGGCTGATGTGATTTGAAAAATGGATTAATTCATTCAACAAGCATGTGCCGCATGCGCTGGCCCTGCCAAGCACTGGCGCTGGGCACCACGGATCCAGGAGTGGGTCAGCACCACCCCCTGCCCTGTACCCTGGAGAGACCCATAGACTGGGAGGGAGGGGGACACCCCGGGATGGGGGCGGGGGCAGCGGGCGCCTCCTGAGACATGCCAGGCAGGGTTGGCCCAGGCCACCGGCTCAGGAAGCCACAGCGTCGGCAGGGTTTGGGAGAGGGGGAAGTTCCCCAACCCATAATGAACCCCCACCGGAACCCCCACCGCCCTGCCCAGAAACCCTTCCCATCCGCTCTACCCAGCCCTGGCCAACCCCAACACACTAGCACAGCCCAGAGGTAACAACTCCAGGTGAAGAGGCTTGTAAAGTGAAAGGGGACGCGGTCGGTCACCAGCACCACCACACAGCACAGGCTCGGGGCACAGGTTCCGCGGGTCCAGCAGTGGGGTCTGGAGGTGTGAGATGCAGGGGGACCCCCCAGGCCTCCCACTTGCTCCTAGTAGCACTGGACATGACCAGGACCCTGGCCCCTCCCACAGAGGAAACTGAGGCCTTGTATCGAAGCAGGAAAGACAGAGGGGCAGGCGGCTGGCCGGGGCAGCTAAGGTCAAGGCCGCCAGCCGGCTTGTTAGCGCCCCTCACGCCCACCGCGCCCGCGTGCCAGCGACTGTTTTTGTCTTGGGGCGGGTGAGGGCGGGGCTGCGGCTCAGAGCCTGAGTGATGAGTTAAGTGACGATGAATTTGAACCACATGGAGCCCCGCTTAAGGGAAAGTGTTTTGGTGAAACGCAGCTGGGATTTCATCAACCCACACCCCCAGACAGTGCAGAAATAGTCGGGGCCCAGCCGGCTCTGACCCACAGGCCTGGCCCAGTTTCGTCACCCTGTCCTGGAGAGAAATCCCAGCGGCCCCCTTTCCCTGAAGTGGGTTTCGTAATCTCCTTGTTTTGGTGGCTGCTTGTGGACCCGTCTGCGATGTCCGTGGCCCCGCGACCAGCCTCTCTGCAGAGAATACCAGCTCCCACAAAGTGCCGCGGACCCCCAAGGGTCGGGGGCTGGATTCCAGAGGCAGCCCCAGCCCAGGGCAGGGGTGGGCAGCAGGTGGACCTGCAGGGCAGGAGCCAGAGGAACTACCGACCCTTTAACAGTCAAGTCCACCCTCGTCCCACAGAGGGAAACTGAGACCAGAGACCGAGTGGCCACGGATAGCAGAACCCATGGACGTCCCCGCCGCCCTGCCCAGAGCCTGGCATCCCTGTCTGTTCCCAACGCCAGCTCCAAGGAAGGGGACGGGGGCTGCGTCCCCACAGAGAGTCTACCCCCATCAATAATGAGCGCTTCCCCAGTAGGGGGCTAAGGGCAGCTCCTGAAGCCCCCTCCCAGAGTGCAGGTAGAGAATGGGGGATCACTTCCAGAGTGAGGCCAGGTAAGACTGGGGCACCCGGGAAGGGATCGAGGCAGAGGCCCAGACTGGGGCTGGCCCCACCACGGGCTGGGAGGGGGCACAGCTGTTTAAGCCCCTTGGAGAGCCTGCTCCCCTCCTGGTCACTTGGCCCCACGCCCCTTCCGGCCAGGCTGTTGGCAGAGCAAGAAGCCCCAGACAGACCTGATCCCGAGGGAGGGGTCCAGGCAGGACCCTGGGGACCTATTGTCACGGGACCCCCAGACATGGGGGACTTCACAGACGCACAGGACAGCCAGGGGCAGAGGGAAGAGGGTCCTGTCCAAGCAGTGGACCCCTGGGCATGAGGGGGGGACAGAGCCCATCCCCCTCTCCAGCTCCCAGCCCCACCCAACCCTGTTGGAAGAGCCCAGAACAGGATGGGGGGGCAGCAATTGTCTCCAAACTCCACCATGTCCAATGAGGCAACCTGCCCATCAGTGGCCCCCCCAACACTCACCATAGTCTCGGCCCCCCAGGGACAGCCAAGACCCTCGCAGCAGGACTCAGAACTGCCCCACTGCCAGGGGTCCCCATGAGGGATCCAGCCAGAGCTCCTCAAATGTACACAGGAAGGAGAACCGGACCCCGCCTGCCCCAGGAGCACAGACCTTGCGGGCGCCTCCCCTCGCTCACCTGCTCCCACACTGTGGTCAGCCCCTAAGGCCCAGGTGGAGATCCAGTGACCCTGGCCCAGTTGGGAACTGGGTGTCTGGCTGGGGCTCCCCAAGCCTGGCTCCATGTGGGGGTTCTCCGGTCCCCGGAACAGGAGTGGCTCAGCGATAGAGCAACTGGCTCCATGACCGAGCCTGGCAAAAAAATAAGTAAAAGTACTTTGGGATGGTGGGTGGAGGGTGGGGACAGTGCCCTGACAGGTGGTCCCCCTTTGACAGCTGATGGACCCTACAGGACCTCCCCTGTGGCGTCACGGCTGGGCCAGCTGACTGCCACGGGGGTAGGAACCGTGGCAAGCACTGCCAGGGACACCCAGATGGTGAGCCCAACCCAGGCTCAGGGAGAGGGAAGCGACCTTGGGGCGGGGGTGACATTAGAGGTTCTGGCCGGGGTGTGGGGTGCAGAATTAGCCAGAGTCACTCAAAGAGGAGCTCCCCGGACCACCCCCCTCCTGTGTCCCCAGCCTGTGAGGGACCAGCTCCTCCGGCAGCCCAAGGGACAGGACACAGAGAGAGACCCCAAACTGAGCCCCCGTCCCCACTGCCCCAAAGCCAGAGTTCTAGAAGGGTCAGGAGCTAGGGCTCAGATGGTGCAAAGTCTCTCTGTTGGACCTTCGGGACCTTCCCTTCAAGCCCAAACCCCAGAGTCCTGGGGTGCAGGAACCCCATAGCTCAGCTCTGCTCCTTCAGGGCTGCGGGGGAGCTGACAGCCTCGCCTGGGCCGCCCCCATCCCTCCCCGTCTCCACCTCCGCCATCTGCCCTCACCCGCCAGCCCAACGCCAATACGCTTTGAATCTACCCACTGTGACTGCCTGGTCCTTCCTCCTCGGGTGTCCCATCTGTGAAATGGGCCTGCGGGGGAGCAGGAAGGAGTTAATGCAGAGGAAGGCCTCCCCGCTCCGTACCTGCCCCGTGAGGAATCCGAAAGTTGAGTTTCCTCCGTGCTCGCCTGAGTGTCCACCCGTGCGTGCGGGGACATGAGTACCACGCCCGGCTCTCAGCTGCCGGGTGCTCAGGGGCCGAGGCTCCGCCCCTCAGAGCCCTTTTCCATCAGGGACCAGGACGCTGATAACAGTCAGCCACCAGCAAGGGGACGGGGCTCGGGCGCTCCCCAGGCCCCCAGGTCAGGGCTGGCCTCAAATCCCCAGGCAGGCCCCATGTCCTGTGAGGGTGGTCAGGTTGCTTAGGGTGCTGGTCATGTACCCCGTGCTGGCCACCCTGCTCTCGGGCCAGCGTCCCTCCAGAGTTCCAGCCTCTTGGCATCCTGGTCTGGAGCCGAGGCAGGAAGCTGCCCTCCTCTGCTCTGCTCCACGCGACACCAGCTCCTGCTCCCCCATGACGGGGAGCTCACTGCCACGCAGCTGTCGCCCAGGCATCCCCCGCCATGGCTGCCGTTCCACAAGGGCCGCAGGAGGTCAGCAGGGCAGGGAAGAGCTGGACAAAGGGGCAGTGTTGGAGCACAAAGGCTTGCCTCCACTCAGCCAGGGCCCCCCGCTGGGGGGCCACCTGGATTGTGATCCCAGAAAAGAGCAGGGTCTCGGAGGGCACTTCCGGGGGCAGCCGCCATGGGCGGGTGGCGCTGCTCCCCTCCCACTGCCCACAGCAGGCCTGAGCTCCCCTCGTGCCAGCCCCCAGTGCCCTCGGGTGACCTGTTCCCTAGTCTGGATGGGGAATGGATGGGCAGGGAGGCGGCAGCATTCCTGGGCACGGGGTGGGAGTGGGCTCCGGGACAGGGACCCCATGTCACCCCCACTGCCAAGAGAACATCTTGCAATGTCCTAGGCACCCCCTGAAAGGGGCGGTCGGGCAATCCTGGGGTCCCTCGAGGCCCTTTTAAGTGGTGCCAGGAGCCCGCCCCGTGAGTCAGTGTGGAGTGGGGCTGTCACCACCCGCAGAGGACATGGGGCCGAGTCCAGAAGGCCAAGAGAGGGTGTGCTGGTACGGAGGAACCCCAGCTCGGGCAGGGAAGCCCCCACAGCCCAGTCTCCAGCCCTGGGGACCCCCCAGCTGTGCCGTGGCAGAGACAGGGACAGGCCAATGGGAGGAGCCGCCCGAACCCCAGATGGGCCGTCCTGGGGGCCAGCTGCGGGCCCAGATGCTCGCTCGGCTGGACGGGTGGGCTTGGAGCCCGCAATGGGCTGCAGATGTGGCGTGGCGGGGTGGGGAGCGCTCCAGATGAGAGCCGTCCCGAGCAGCTGCAGGCCTCAGCGGCACCCGGCACAGGGCCTCCCCCGCGCCCGCCTGCACCCCAAACCCAGCTCAGGAGTGGTCCAGGGTGCACAGGCCCCAGCTCTGCCGCTCACGGGCATCAGGCCCGGCTAGAGCCCAGCGAAAGCAGAGCCCAAGGTGCCCCCAGGGCAGGCAGCAGAGGGTGGGCACCAGCCTCCCACTCTCTGCACCCTCCAGCTCCATCAGTCCCTGGCCAAGGTGGACAGAGGAATGAGTGAGTGGCTCAGGGGACACAGAGTCCAGCCCCAGAAGGATCTGGAAGGAGGTAGCCGGCCCTGTGGCCTCCCCTAGCGTACTGCTCCAGCAGGGACTTGGGGGGCCGGTCCCCCCCCCACTCCAGGCCCTCAACCCACCAGCAGAGGGGGCCGTCCCTCAACGTCCCAGGCTGCCAAGGCCCCATCCCCAGCTCTCACTGTGACCCCTCCCAGCCCAGACACTCAGCAGGGCCTGGGGGTACCCGTGGGCTATGGAGGGTCCTATGAGGTCTGGGGAGAGTAGGGGGCACGCTCCCAGGCCTGGCCCTCTGACCCTCACTTGGGAGCAGCCAGGGAGAACCAAGGGACACCCACAACAGTCTCTGCCCCCCCCTGGGGGCATCTCAAGCCCCTCCTACCACTCCTGCTGGCCACAGAAGGCCAAGCTGAGAGTTGGAGAGCGGAGAGCAGCTCCGGTGACCCCCTTTCCTGCTAAACGGCAACCCCCATCTTGGCCACAGCCCTAGCAGGACACCATGGTCAGCGGTCAAGCGTGGGTTGAGCATGGGGCAGCTGCCAGGAGGCCCCTGGAGAGGACTGTCTGGGGAGGCCTGGGTCCCCCAAGAGTGGGCGGCGTGGGCCAGCTCCCCACCGGGGCCTCCTACCCAAGTTGGCCCAGGTCCCCGTTCCCAGGCTGTGCCATCTGGCCATGCAGGCGGCTTTTGGGGCACTCGAGGGCCAGCAAGTCACTTCAGGTGGTGCTCTGGGGGCAGGGATCCTCACGTGCTGGCAGCCCTCCTGGGGGGGACCACGCGGGGTCCTGCTCAGAGCAGCCAGGGGTGCAGGGCCCCCAGTGTCCACACAGGAAGACAGGACAGGGACAGATCCCTGGGGGCAAGTTCCAGGGTAGCTGAACACTGCTCGGGGCTCAGCAGTGGAGGACAAGGCCCAGGGACCCCCAGTATCAAGGCCCCCAGCCTCCAGTTAGGACTCTGGACTCTGCCCGCATACTGTCAACCTCTAAGCAGCACCCAAGAATGCCTTCCTCCCTGGGTGTGCCAAGGTCACCAGTGGGGTCAGGAGTCCCCAAAGAGCCCCTCCCCAGGGTAAGGGATGAAAGGGTGAGGTGAGGAGGGGGTCAGGGTCAGTGTAAGGCCAGGGCTGAGGAGGGGTCCCTGGCACCGGGTGGGCGTCCAGGCCTGTGTGTCTTGGCTGAGGGGGACCCAGGGCCCGCCAGGTATGTAACAATTCCAGCCATTTCCTGCCCTATTACTGCAAAAGGGGCTGATATAAATATGCGCTCAGCATAAATAAATACCGGCCGGCGGGCTGCATAGCAGACGGATTGCATGGCGCAGCCGCAGGGCCGCCAGCGCCCCCACCCACCAGCACAGCCCCACTTGTTTTCCTCCCACAGACCTGGACCCCTCCAAGCTCTCAGGCCTGAGACAGAGGCACGGGCGACACCCCCCCCTCCCCAGACTCCAACAGCCCCCGTCTCAGACCAGGCCCCAGCGTGGGGAGGGACCCTGGGGTACCAGCACCCCCCCTAACCCATCCGGGAGCCGGGGCACTACCCGGACACAGAGCTCCAGGGGCCGGAGGCGACAGCACAGCGGGGGGGCGTTTGTCTCGCGCAGCAGGCCTGGGGTTCGATCCCGGCATCCCATATGGTCCCTCAAGCACTGCCAGGAGTAATTCCTGAGTGCAGAGCCAGGAGGAACCCTGCGCATTGCTAGGTATGATCCAAAAAGCAAAAAAAAAAAGTCATTCCTGGGGTGCAAGAGCGGAAAACTGAGGATCACACTCCAGGAATCTGCCGAGTGTCACCACCTGGCAGCTGGGTCGGGGTCCAGGGCTGTGTCTGAGGGGCTCCGGGTGCCACATTCCTGCCCTCCTGCTCAGACAAGTGAACTCGAGGGTTGAGACCCCTGACTTGGGGACCCAGAGCCCGGCACAGCCCCCCCCCCACAGAGCTGCACGTGTGGACCTCCCCCCCGTCCCTCTGAGGAGCCTCCCAACATTAGTATCCAACACCCAACATCACACAGATCTGAAAACAGGCCTGGTCCGGGCATAGAGAGGTCTTCTCCTCTGCCGCAGGAACCGGGGGTGGGATCCGTCTTCTCTACTCCCCTGGGGAAACCCCCCCAGTGGACTCACGTAAACCAGCACCCTGAGGGACCCCCCCCCACTTGTGCCTTGGGGAACCAGGTCCAAGACCCACAAAATGCAGCAGTTTGGGAGCAAAGGCCATATTTTCCCTCGCCTGAGAACCTGCTCTGGGTCCAAACCAAAGGCCCCCTCCTCCAGGAAGCTTTCCAAGCCTTCTCAGCCCCAAGGAACAGCTACCAGGCTGACTTCTGCCTCCCAGGCTTTAATGCCTCCACAGAGGCTCTGAAAGTGGACAGAGGCAGCACCCCAAGGGTCTCCCCAGTGTAGAAAGAAGGGGTGACCATTTGCAGGATAAATATACCTGTAATGAGACAAGCCCAAGGACGGTAAAAAATGAGGCCGGGGGCTGGTTCACAGTTGGCAGTCAGGACTGAGAAAGGACGGCTGTGACAATGGTAGTGATCACCCTCACCCCGTCTGCCATAAAGGAAGGCGGGTGGGGGTAGGGGTGTCAGGAATCTGGGGACACTGGCGGTAGGAAATGCACCCTGGTAATGAGACTCACAGACATGAGGCAGAGCTGCTACCGGCTCTCCCTGTGCCCAGCCGCTCACGAGGCGCCCAGGAGGGATGGCGGGTTCTAGCCCTGGCCCGCCACCCCAGCAGAGCCTTTCAACAAGCCAGACAACCCCGACTCCATGAGGGCCTCCATTTTCCACATCGGGACTTCCCCCCTCGTCAGAACTCCACCCAGCAGACCAGCCTATCACAGCCCGGCCCCCGCGGACACGCAGTTCATCAATAAATGCTGGACTTAGAGATGACTACAAGAGTATGCTACCTGCACGGCAGAGCCTGGCAAGCTACCCATATTGTATTTGATATATATGCCAAATACCAGTAACAATTATAGACCCTCATTCGGAATGGATTGAGGCTCTTTATGTTCCTGGAACAAGCAGATGCCCTTGGGCTCTACTAGCATGAGACAGGACATATGGAGATGTTACTGGGGCCCCCCCGGACCAAATCGATGATGAACGGGAAGACAGTGATACAGTGAAATGTGCCCTGGTGAAGGGTCAGTATCAGAACATTGTTGGCCAGCGAGCAGCCCGCGGGCGCCGCCTGGGTTCGATCCCCGCTCCCAAGTCCCCGAGCCAGAGTGATTCCAGCAGCAGAGCAACCCCTGGCGTACCCAAAAAAAAAAAAAAAAAAAAAGAACATTGTATGGCCAAAGCCCAACCATGAGCAGCTCTGTAACTGTGTACCTTGTGGTGATTCCATAGAAAGGAGGAAATACATTTTTAAAAACTTTAAAGAAAAGCAGGAACGGGGGCCGGAGCAACTGCACAGCAGGGAGGACATTTCCCTTGCACGCAGCCAACCCAGGTTCGATCTCAGCATCCCATATGGTCCCCTGAGCACCACCAGGAGTAATTCCTGAGTGCAGAGCCAGGAGTAACCCCTGAGCATTGCCGGATATAACCAAAAAGCAAAAAAAAAAAAAAAAGAAAGAAAAGCAGGGAATGAGGCTCAAAGGGTTGTGTCCCCGCCCGCATGGAGCCCGCATGCATGGGAGCCAACATGAGGGGGCTTTGGGCTGGCAGAAGGGGCCTTAGCCTGACTAGTCCCATCCTCACCTCATGCCAGTGACCCGAATCACGTCCTAAGCCCCAGGCCCCAGTGTAAGATAAGAGGGTGGAACCCGGGATGGTGGGGGTCCCACCCGGGGCAGTGGGGGTCCAGAGAACTCTCCAGAAGGGGCGCCACCTCCCAAGCCCCCAGGCTTTAAGGCTGCACTGGGGGCAGTGGGCAACAACCGGAACCTGAGCTGGCCTGGGCACGGCGGCCAAAGGCGCAGGCAACCGTTTGGGCCTGGAACTGGAGTGACGGCAAGGCGGCCATGCCCACTCGGGACAGTCTGACGTTTCCCAAGGGGCTGTGCTCTTGCCCGGCCTGGGCTCCTTTCCTTGGCCCCCTCTAACCAAGCTCCCCGTCTCCCAGTCCAGCTCCCCGTGGCCACTCGAGCCTCCATCCCAGGCCTCACCCACCAAGCAGCAGCCAGCGGGGGACCATCCCCCACACGCTGTGTGTCCCCAAGCCCTGGCACATTTGACCTCATCAGGCCAGACCCAGTCCATGGCCGGGGCCAGCCCTGACCTGCTCCTCAGACCGCCAGGAAGCCTGTGGGAGGCAGGACCAGAGCGGAGAACCAGAATACAGGAGAAGGAAGCACAGAACTCTCTAGAACACTCATTCCCACACTCAGGAAAGGAGGGAGGAAACAGGGAAGAATGGAGGGATGGAGGGAAGGATGGGATGGAGGAGCTATGGGAAGGGGTGAGGGGTGGTGGGAGATGGTTGGGGTAGATGAACGGCCGCAAAGTCAGTGCTTAGATATCACATAAACCAATGAACGCTCATTCTAAACGCTCTCAACACTAGACAATGCTCTCGTAAACAAATGCTCATTTCAGAGTGACCCAGAAGTGAAACTGCTCAAAAGTCTCTAAATCCCTGAAACGTGAGGACCTGGCACCCCCAGAGGCCAGAGACGCCAAGTACACTGCGAGCCGGCCAGCCGCAGGGCTGATCAGGCCAGTGAAGGCTGGGCCTTCCTCTAAGGCGCTAAGGGGTCCTCCTGTGACTCGGTCTTCTCAGCTGCAAAATGGAGCCAAGTCTGAGATTAAGCAGAAAGGCAGTGTAAGGCTGCCAAAAGCATCTTTCCCAGAAGCTCTTCGGGGTGTGCGCACACACCCAGACACGCAGGCCTGCACACACGCCCAGTCGGCGAGGAAAGAGGAGCAGAGATCAAACCCTCGGCCAGCTCCGTCCATTTATTCTGCGAGGACTCCATGCTCCGTGAGAAGCGTCCCGGACGCCGAGCCCGCAGACTCCAACCAGGGCCCTGACTCCTGGAGCTCAGCGTCGTGAGCCTGAGCCAGCTGGGCAGCGTGCTCGAAGGCTGCCTGCAGGAGGTGGGAGACCAAGCAGGTGACCCAGGTGACGAAGTAGGCCAGGTGCCAGGAGGTGAGCGCCACGTTGCTCTCCATCCACCAGTACAGGCGCTTCCACAAGGCCAGCAGCTCCAGCACAGCGCGGTTCTCCAGCAGGGCCTGGGGCAGCCAAGCAGAGGGCACGTGACTGGTCTAGCCACTTCGCCACCGACCCTGCCCGAGTCCCGCCCACCCACCTGTAAAGCAGCCAATCCTGGCCCGCTCCGCCATAACTCCGCCCTCCGGATACTGCCTCCGGCAGCATGGCCCGCCCCTCACCTTGTAGGGTAGCCAATAATCCCTCTCTGCCATTCCTAGCTCCGCCTCTTGCCATCCTCTAGCCTCCGGGCCACGCCCACCCACCTGTATGCCCCGCCCTTTCTTAGTCCCGCGCCTCCCTGAGCTCTTTGATCTTATAAAGCAGCCAGCCCTCCGCTACCTTGTAGGACCACCGGCCAAGGCCACAATCCCGGGCTTTCTGCAACAAGCCGCCAGGCCAGCAGCGCCAGTACCAAGGTGGCCAGCAGGAGGCTGTGCACACAAGACAGCACCGTGTGTGTCCAGGTGGCCACGGTCAGGCCCCCTTGGCTCCAGGGCACTGGACTTCAGGGGGACCACAGCCCGGGCACAGCCCTGCAGGAGGGCCCAGCGCCAGCCGCGGTCCCTGCAGCAGCAACCACACAGGGGCCCCTATCAGTGCCAGCCCTGCCGGAGGGTCCGGCCCACAGGACAGCCAGCGAGCCCAGGCAGTGGGAGGTCCTGCAGGCCACTGGACCCCTTGGCCTCCTGGCTCAGCCCCGACAGCCATCGGTTGAACAGGACGATCTTAATCAGCAGGAAATTGTAGACGTAGACGCGGTTCTGGACAACCTGGTGAGAGAGGGCAAATTGCCACCAGGGCAGGTATCCTTACCGTGTTAGCCAAACTTCCCCAACCAGCGTGCGGGGGCTTCCGGCTTCCCCCCCACCTGAGAACACTGTTCCTGTGTAAGGGGTTTCCATTACATGGGTCTCTTCCCATTGGCATGCAATGTATGAAACCACAGATGGGACAGGAGATGGGTCTAACGCATGTGGGCTTTTCATGCAGTTCTGTCCCCTGGGAGGCTCCTTCTATTCCTGAATCAACCAGATGCCATTGGGCTACATTGGCACGTGATAGGTCCAATGGAAATGTTACGGGCCCCCGAGCAAATCGATGATAGGGGGTCAAGTGTGATCAGGTGATCCGCCCTGGGAGTGCCTCCCCTGAACACTGAGCAAGCCAGAAGTATCCCCCGCGCCCCTGCGTGTGCCCAAGACCACCAAGCAAACAAGCGAGCAAAGCCCCCTAGCTCAGTGACTGTCGTTCTCGGGGCCCCGGAGGGGTGGGGGAAAGCCCTGGACGGAGGGAGCAGCTTTGTCGTGGTGTCACTGTGGTGTCGTATTCTTCCTGTGGCTGGTGGCGGGGTGCCTCTGGCCCCTGGAGTCCCCAGGAGCGGCACGTGCAGGAGCCACTGGTCCCCCTGCACCGGACTGCCCTTTGCTCCTGGTGTCCAGAGGGCGCATGGGATGTGGGTGGGGGTAACTCTGGCCAGTCACGGGAGGACTGACAGAGACCCCCACCCCTGGGAGACAGTGGGAGGCTGGGGACAGAAAGAACCTGCAAACCCGAAAACCACACCTGAATTCGGAGCTCAAAGGCCCAATTCTGAGCCCCGGCCCCTGCCTGGCAAAGCCCCAACCCCCCATCAGAACCCCACGTGCCCTGTACAGGTCCACCAGGACCCGGGATACACACTCCAGGGGGCTGTGTCCTCCGGGCACGCCTGAGTGGGCGTGGCCTGAACAGGAGAGGGGCGTGGCCTGAGGAGCTAAGGAGGTGGGACCGTGCTGGAGAGGGTTTGGGACGCAGTAGCGCCCAGAAGCTCTGGGAGCATGGGGCCAGAGCAATAGCACAGCGGGGAGGGTGCTTGCCTTGCACACGGCTGACCCAGGTTTGATCCGCGGCATCCCATAGGGTCCGCCCAGCACCGCCAGGAGGGATTCCTGAGCGCAGAGCCAGGAGTGACCCCTGAGTATGGCTGGGTGTGACCCAAAACAAACAAAAGAATGGTTCTAGGAAGACAGAGGCACAGAGAAGCATCGTATCTTGGCCCAAAGCACACGGTAACGGCGGTGAGGGCCACTGTCCCTTTGTCCTTCTCCAGCCCGGACACTCTGTTCTGAGCGCAGCCCTGAGGGATCATGACTTGGAAACGTGGCCCCAGCTGCCAGCATGATTGGGGTCTTTTTTTTAGGGGGTGGGCTTCAACACAGTGTTCAGGGGACCCGGAGGTCCCTCCTGTTCTCCTCAGCCAAGCAGGTGGTTTCATGCTGGGGCCCTACTGTGCCACGGACCACCTGGCCCAGCCCACACAGCATGCGGACCTCGAGGATCACTCTGGTGATGCCTGGGGGTTTGAACCTGGACACCGTAAGAGCCTCTGGCCACTGAGCTGGCTCCCAAGGTGTGTCGTTTGCATGTTTAAAGAGAGCAGAGGAGAGCACAGCAGACACTCACTCCCCAGCCCAGGTTCCACCCCGGCATCCCTGCAGTGATTTCTGAGTACAGAGCCAGAAACCCTGAGCACTGCCAGGTGTGACTCAAAACAAAAAAATGTGGGGGGTGGGGGGACAGTACAGTGGGTGGGGCTCTTATCCTGCACGTGACTGACCCCTATGACCCTCAGCAGCACCTATGGTCCCAAGGCCCAGTCTGGGATGATCCAGAAGCAAGCCCTGGGCACCGCCAGGAGTGGCCCACACTAATTAAAAACAGTTTAAAACAATAAGTCTAACAAATAAAAGACCAGTGTGTGGCCGGTGCTGGGGCCGAGAGCCGAGCACTTGCTCCCATGTGTGAGGTCCCGGGCTCCATCCAGCCACTACGGGGTCCCCCTGCAAGGCATGGGCACTGGCCCCTGGCCCCACAGCACAGCTGGTTCAGACCCCAAAACAAAACAATCATAAATTTAAAACGGTACAAAGCAGGTGGGAAGGATAGTATTTGGGGCACAGGAGAGTTTGCAGAGCGGACCCAGGCCCGAGGAACTGCCGGGCTCTAGGTCTCAGGGTCTGACCGGAGGGGCCCTGAGCTGAGCAGAGCTGGCGAGGCCCCCCCCGGCCCCCACCTTCTCACCAGTGCTGAGAGCTTCACTGCCAGCAGGAGGACACCCCCAGAGGCTGGGTCTGGCTGGGCTGGGGTCCATGCTCCCGCAGCTGGACAGGGCAGTGACCTCACAGAGTGCAGGGTGGGGGCTGCGTTACCATGGGGACCCAGTAGCCCAAGAACCCCTCTCTGCCCCTGAGAGGGTCGCGACTCCCTGCCCCGCCAAAGCCCAACGTGGCAAAACCCATCAGAACCGAGTTGTTTTGCCAGGCCGGGCCACGGTGACACAGGCCTGACCAGGTCCCAAAGGCTTCCCAGCCTGAACTGGGGTCCCCAAGCACCACCAGGGGCCACCCCCAAGTCTGGCCTGGAGTAGCCCTTAGCACCTCTGGGTGTGGCCCCAAAAACAAAGGCAAAAATATTTTTTTGCCAAAGTTTTTTTTAGGAATGTTTTTGGAGACAATGTGATTTGACAAAGTTGTTCAGAATAGTTGCTTCAGGCCCTCAACATTCCAACACCCACCATTAATGTCCCCTCCTGCCACCAGGGCCCCGGGTTCCTCCCCCCCCGTGTAACAGTGATTTCATATTGTGATATGTTTTACCTTGGGACAAGCAACAGTGGCGCTAGCCTTTCACAAGACCCACCTGTTGGAAGGCCTGCACCCCACACAGTGCCTCGAGCCCCGCCAGGGTGACCCCTGAGCGCTGAGCCCTGAGTACCACCGTTTGTGGCCCCCAAACAACGTTTTTTTAAATTATAAGTCACAAAGGCCACGATCCCCCTCCATTTTGTCCAGCCTGGTGGCCCGCCCAGGAGCTGCCCTGGGGCGACCAGCCATAGCACGTGGGCCTTGGACACGCCTGGGGGAAGCTGGAACTCTGCTTTCCCCGGCTAAGCTGACCATGGGGCTCTCGGGGGGGCAGATGGGTTTTGGGAGTGGGCCCATCACCTCCGGGGGGTCCCGGAAGCAGCCGGATGAGACTCGCCCACACCACACTAGCCACCACCTTCGCTGTCCGGACGCTGGGAGGCTACCTCACGACCAGATTAACAGAGCAAAACCAGTTCGAGCCCAGGTCACAAATAGTGGAAACAGTAATGTCCTTTAATCCACTGCATTCCACAATGTGTAGGAAAGTTTGGCGGGAGGGAGAGATAGGGAGGAGAGAGAAGACATACAGAACCCGCCAAGTAGTTGAGGTGTGGGAGGGGGAGGGAGGTGGGGACATTGGTGATGGGAGATGGGTTTGGGTGGAGGGATGGGTGTTGGAACGCTGTGGAACCAGAACTCTGCATGAGCATTTTGCAATTGTATGTCTAAAATGGTGTAATAAAATTGGGGGGGGGGGGGAAAAAACAGAAAATTTTTTTAAAAAAAGGCCATTGAGGACCAAAGTAGCGAGGTCACCAGAAACAGCCGCCTTGAGCCCTGTGCGAGGCGGGACCAGGAGGCGAGCAGGGAGGAACCTGCCCCAGGGGTGGGAGAGAGAGGACGGCGCGACCCTGTCTGCTGCCAAGCTCAGTCAAATCGCTGGCACCGCGCGTGCTCGCTCTGAGCGCAGAGTAAGGAGTAATCCCTGCGCCCCGCTGGACGTGGCCAAAAATAAATAAAATAAGATGAAAATAAAATACAGTAAGGAGCCGCCACAAACTAACCCTGCAGGCACCAGCTGGGCACCAGCACCAGGAGCGGGGCTGGGAATAGCGAGAAGGGGACGATGCTGGAAATGAGCAGCAGGGGGCGCTGCCAGCAGGGAAGGCACAAGCAGTGAGTGTGTACCCCGCCGCAGGGGCAGACTTTGCCCGGGTTTCCTGAGTTCCCCAGCCCACGGAGGGGTGGGAACAGGGCCACCGAGCTAACCCTCGAAAACCAGTCTCCTGTCAGCAGTGCCAGGGACGAGAGGTAGCTCAGAGAGCTGAATATAGGCTTTGCATGAGAGGGTGGGTTCCCCTAAGCAGAGGCAGAAGTTACCCCCTGACCCCTGCGACCAAGCAAAATCAGAGAACAGGAGCAGGGAGGGCAGTTATCCGGCGCGCAGCTGGCCTGCTGGGTTTGATCCCCAGCATCCCACAGGGGCCCTGAATACTGCCAGCAGTGGCCCTGATCACAGCCACGAGTGAGCCCTGAGCACCTCCCAGTGTGGTGGTGCTCAAAAACAAAGAAAGAAAAAGAAAGAAGAACTATGAGGCCGGAGCAAAGTCCAGCAGGGAGGGCGTTTGCCTTGCACAAGGCGGCCCGGGTTCGATCCCTAGCATCCCATATGGTCCCCGGCACCGCCAGGAGTAATTCCTGAGTGCAATCAGGAGTAACCCCTGAGCATCGCCGGGTGTGCCCCCAAAAGAAAAAAAAAACAGGAAAGAGGAAAAATAAAACGGAAAAGAAAGCAGACAGTGGGTTCCAGGTACAGGCACTCCAGAGAAGGTCTAGAACCAAGCACAGCTCCTGGCAGAAACAGAGAAGGCCCGCGTAGGCTTACCTCCTTCCAACAGGCCCAGGGGCAGAGCGGGGCAGGCTGCGCCAGGCCGCCCCCTAAGAGGTGCTGCGGTCCCCCACTAGGGCGCCCGAGGGAGAGGTTTGGGGAAGGGTGGAGGGGCAGGCAGGGTTGCACTTGGACCCGAGTCCCCCCTGACACTCCACTAGTCACCCTCACACTGCCACACCCCAAGACCTCCTAAAGCTCAGTGGATTGGGGCTCCATTTCCTTTACCACATCCCCCCAGAACCTAGGGGTCCGGGGGAAACCCCATTCCTCACAGGCTCCGTGCTGTCCCAGAGACCCCCTGCAGAGGGGGCTGCAGATGACAAGCAGGAAACCCAATGCTAGCCCCCACCCCCAATTAGCCCAGCTATGTGGTCCTGGGGCCCAAACCCCAAGTGTCCTGGCCCCCTTCCTATCAGGGCCAGGATTTACGGTTCTTGTTGGTTATCACATATCCAAGCCTATAATTCCAGGGGCACGGGCACATATCAGAAACAACTGATGGGGGGGTGAACGAGTGAATTAACAAGTGAATGAGTGAATGACTAAGTGAGTTATCAAGTGAATGAGTGACTGAGTAGATGAGTAAGGTGATAAGTGAATGAGTGAACTAATGAATGACTGAATAGGTAAATTAACAATAAGTGAATTAATGAGTGAACTAATGAATGACTGAATGGGTAAATTGACAAATGAGTGAATTAATGAATGAGTGAATAAATGAACAAACGAATCTATGAACGAATGAATGGCCCCGAGTTCATCCCGGCAGGCTGGACAGACGGGACCCTTCCATTCACTTCCTCCATCCACTCACGGCTCAAAGCCATAGGCGCTCTCGTGGCCTGGGAGACGGCCTGACCTAGCTGTGCGCGGGGGCGGCCGCGGGGCAGTGCCCCACCATCCATTTGCCCAGCTCCAGCGGTGTTCAAACCCCCTGCGGAGATTCCCTCCCCAGAGCCGGACCCTGGACAGGTTCACGTGCTGGCCGTGGCGAGGTCCCGCGACCTCAGGAGCGCCCTGCGGTGCAGTACCCAGGCGTGACCGCGCGAGGGCAGCAGACACCACGCCGAGGGCCCGGTCCTTGTTTTGGTTTGGGTTGTGCTGATTTTGTTTCCGGCTTGCGGCCGGTTTCAGGTGACTCGACGTTGCGCCACTCCCGAGAGTTCGCCAGGTGGAGGCGAAACCATGGAGGGAGGCTTGGGCAATCGCCAATATTCCTGCATTCTTTCCCTTCCCAAGCCAAAGCGGCTTTATTTCAGCTCTTCACTCCTTTTTCTTGGTTTTTTCTTGGTGTTTTCTCGGAACTACACCAAATTTGGGGCGGGGAGGCCAAACACGCCTTACTGGAATCTGGTCTTCGTCTTTCTTTTCCTAGCTATGACTTCATCGAAACCACTTAGCTGCTGAGGGATATCAGACCCTGGCAGACTCATGAACGATAAGCCCGCACCCACACACCTCGCAGTTCTCCGACCCAAAAGAATTACATTCACTTTGCAGACGGATTCAGTTCCTGAAGTGTATTCACTGTCCCTACACCACCTTCACTAACCCTTGCAGAATCGGGGCGGGGCAGGGTTCAGGCCAATGTTTCAGGACTGGCGTGTAAATGAGGTCAGCGTCTCAAGAGGAAAAGGAACCCCTGGGATCAGAGCTAGTACAGCAGGGGGGGGCGCTTCCTTGCACACAGCACCCCAGGTTCAGCCTCCGGCACCCCACATGGTCCCCCAAGCGTTGCTAGTTGCAATTCCTGAGTGCAGAGTGCCCTGTGTACCACTGGGTGTGGCCCAAAGACCCACAAGCGAAAGAAAAAGGAAATCTAGCATGTCTAAAACAGTGAGGGGTTGTGCGGAGAGATAGTGCCAGGGAAGGTGTTTGCCTTGCACATGGCTGACCCTCTTCAATATTTAGCATCCCACATGGCCCACTCACCCCACCAGGATGATCCCTGAGTGCAGAGCCAGGACTAAATCCTGAGCACTGCTAGGATTTTGTTACTTGCCAATAACAAAAGAATATGGGTCAGAGATGGCACAAGTGCTGGGAACAGGCTTTGCCGCTATTGGTCCAGGCTGGTTTCCTGTAATCCCGTGGACCCCTAGTTACCACTGGCAGTGACCCCTGACCCCTGCTCAGGAAGTAGCCTCTGAGCACCACTGGGCATGCCCAAATAAAACACAATGAAAGTTACAAGCTGGGAAAATTTGCCTTAAAATATGTGCAAATTTGTCAAAATAAATCCCCAGGGTGCATAAAGCTTATTTATAAGCTAACATGTGGAAATACTCATTGTTACCAAACCATTTCATTTGGCATTCAAGAGTCAATTTTGAAATTCCAAAGTGAAAGCACCAAGTCTACAGGATGGTGGTGACCACCTTAAGATTCCTACGGAGGCTGGAGAGAGTGGACAGTGGAAGGACACTGGCTTTGCACGCGGCCAACCGGATTCAATCCCGGCATCCCATAGGGTCCCCTGAGCACCACCAGGAGTAATTCCTGAGTGCAGAGCCAGGAGTAGCCCCTGACACTGCTGGGTGTGGCCCCAACTCCCCCACAAAGAGTCAGTAGAACACGGGCCTCACACTGCTGAGGGTCTGGGGGTCCTTCCTGAGGGCCTGGGGGTCCTTCCTGGATTCAATCCCAGCCCCAAAAATCATCAGTGGGTTTTCTGCTTGTTTGTGTGGCTTTTGTTTCTTTTGTTTTTGCCAGGAGTAATTCCTGAGTGTAGAGGCAGAAACAATCCCTAGCATTACTGGGTGTGGCCCAAAAAACATACTAAAAAAAAGTGTTAAATGGATCTCCAGTGAGGGGCAGAGACGGTACAGTAGGTAGGGCACTTGCCTTGCATGTGGCAGACCGGGTTTAGTTCCCAATATCACACTGCCAGGAGTGATCTCTAAGCACAGAGTCAGAAGTATCACTGATGTGCCCCCAAAAAAAAGAGAAAGAGAAACCCTAGGGCCAGAGCAATAGTGCAGTGGGTAAGGCCTTGCATGTGGCCAACCTGGGTTGCATCCCCAGCATCCCATAGGGTCCCCGTAGGCCACCAGGAGTGACCCCCTGAGTGCAGAGCCAGGAGAAAGCCCGGAGCATCACTGGGTGTGGCTCCTCCCCACAAAAAATGAAGATCTGGTCCCAGCACCACCTGTACCTCTGAGCATGCCCAGGAGTCACCCCTCAGCAGTGAGCTAGGAAGGGCCCCTGAACACCAAGGGTGGCCTCCAAATTAAAAAAAAAAATCCCAGAGGTTCCAGGGAGAGGGCTCAGAAAGCTAGAGCACGTCTCACGTGCCGGTGCCCCGTTCAGTTCCAGTACTACGCGGTTCCCCAGGTACTGCCAAGAGTGACCTCCAGACCCTGAATACCCCAGGGGCGCACCCCCCCAAAATGTTCCAGAGATAGAGATGACTGAAAGGACCGGAACACGTGCTGGTACAGGAGGCCAGATCCAAGCCCGCACCCGAGTTCCCCTGAGCACACAGTGAGTGACCTTGAGAACAAGTTGGGCATAGCCCCTGAGCATCACTAGGTGTGGACTAAAAAACTAAAAAAGAAGGGGCTGGGCGATAGCACAGCAGGGAGGGGCATTTGCTTTGCATGTGGCTGTCCCAGGTTCAATCCCCCACATCCCATACAATCCCCAGAGCACCGCCAGGAGTAATTCCTGAGTGCAGAGCCAGGAGTAACCCCTGAGCATCACTGGGTGTGACCCCCAAAAAAAACTAAAAACGAAAAGCAAAAGAAAATATATCCTGTCCCTCGTTCCCCATCTAACTTTTGCCCCATCCCTCCCACCACTGGGTGCATGACGCCCACAGACAGGCCCAAGAGAAATGTACAGAACCTCAAAAACAGCCCAAGGATCACTAGGTACCCAAGAGATACCCAATAGCCAAAAAAAAAAAAAATTCCTCCAAAGAGACAGAAAAATCAAATGAGATACAAACCAATGACTCATAGACACCTCACATCAGGCAAAGCGAAACCCGCAGGGCGACAAAAATAGAAAGGCGCTGGGTTGGAAGCAGGTGAAATGCAAATGGAAACGGCTGAGATCCTATCTCAAACTCGTTTGCAAAGCAGGGAAATTCCCCATCTCCCTCAGACACAGCCCACATCTTCCCGAGGGTCTCCAGAGCCCAGAGCACCGCAAGCTTGAACAGGCAGAACGTGAGCACCATCCTTTGAGCTACAAGACTGCAGAACACGCAGTGATGGGAGGGGTGAAGATGTAACCGGAGGGGACTCGGGTTGAGCGGGTTGTGGGCACCCACCTTGGCGTGGGGCGCAATCACTCATGGTCAATGCCCCAAGCGCTAGGACAGCAATGACCAGGTTACCAAAGTTTAAAGAAAAGTAAAGGGGAAAAATGTGTGTTGTGCCCAGGCCAGTCGGCTGAGTAAGGAGCAAGGCAATCACTTCCCTTTCGGCCGAAACTGCTCCCTATCTCCCCATCAACCTGTTTCCCAAGCCGGGACTGTTTTCACTACCCCCTGATGGGGTGCAAAATTTGAAAAGCATGACTTCCACAAACATCCGCTTATGAGCAAAGGAGCCTGTGCCCAATTATTCGTGGCAGCGACTGTTCCAGCCCGGGGACGGATGAATGAGTTGGGTGGAGCCGGGCGGCGGTGACTAAGTCACGTTTACCGTGAATGGGAGATGACGTCATCCGCAGTGGGCAGCACCTGCCCGAGTCAGCGCTGCCCCAGAAGAAAGCTGGGAAGCATTTGGTAGAAACTGCTTCTTGCCACACAGTCCTACGCATTGTTCGTGACACCTGGTCGTCGGGAGCGGAGCAGCGAAGGGGAACCTGCCCAGGAGCAGGTGCAGGACGTCAGTTTCGTGTCCGTTTCACCGGAAGTGCGCAGCAGCCGGGTCCGCTTCTTTAAGGCTGAGATCCAGGGGTTAAGGCCAGCACCGGGAAGGAGTAGGGGCCAGTACCGCCCAAGGCCCCGAAGTGGGGGGGACCAGGACCCTGCAGGCACCGAAGTGTGTTGTACGAGGTCCTGGGAGCAAGGCGAGCTCAGAAATTAGCTCATCAGGTTAGCGCTGTCAAAACAGCGTTCAGGTTGGGCATGTTTTATTAACCATTAAAACCGGGCCGAGAGGCCGCGCCCTCCTATTAGGGAGAGGGGACGCTGCCTGCTCCTTAATTGTTTAACAAAGCCAATGAGATCTCTTTAAATGATAGTAATAATGAAATACGGACGGATGAACTTATACCACTTCTTCTCACCTCTTCTTTTGTGTGTGTCTGGAATTTTCCGTAAAACGTTTGAAAGGGCGGGGGAGAGAGCTCAGCGGGCCAACTACAGGCCTTGCTTGCAGGAGGCCGGAGCCTCATCCCTCCAGCTGCAGCCGCTCCCCTGAGCACCTCTGGGGGTAGCCGCCGACCACCACCAGGCGTGAGCCCAAATTTTATCTTTTGAGGAAGGGCCACATCCGAAGGTGCTCTGCAGTCTCTCCTGTGGTGTTCAGGGGATCATATGGGATGTCAGAACTGAACCTGGCTTGGCTGTGTGCAAGGCAAGAATCTTACCCACGACACTGGTACTCTGGCCACCAAAATTAAAGTTAAAAAAAAAAAAGCAGCTATTCTTCAGGCTACTGGAGGGAACTGGGAGCCCAGGAAGCAAGACGGCTGCCCCCAGGGTCTGTGGAGAAGAGACCCCAACCCCCAAGCCGGTCGGGAAGGGAGCCTGAGTAAGGACCCAGGCCTTGGCCAGCTGGGACCCCTGGTGCCCAGTAGCTGGGGCAGGGTGTGGAATGCAGAGTTGCCAGCTGAGGTGGGGGGCCTTGGCCTCCCAGGGGAGAGAAATGTTGGGTTCGTAAGTCCAGAGTTCAGGGGACAGTCAGCAAGACTCACCTGGACAGTCACTCTCTGTAAATAGTGTTTAAAAGCATGAGCCAGGTGAGCTCACCCGGAAGTGGGTGCAGATAAGGAGCCCCAGACTCAGCCTGCGGCTCTTCTGCCTCGAGTGGAGTAGGCGTGGCAGCCTGCAGGACACAGAAGGACCGGCTGGCAGAGGCGAAGAGCAGGGAAAGGAAAGGGATCTTTCCCTGCCTCCTCCTCCCAGGGACCTCAGAGGAGCCGCACGTGCCCGCTGCCGCTCTGGGCTCCCATGGGTGCTCAGTGCACCCAGGGGCCCTCCCAGAGATTCTCAGCCAACCTGGGAATGAACCGGGGTGAGCTGTGCCAGGCAGTACCCGATCCCTGGACTGGCCCTCCAGCCCTTGGGCTGGCCCTTTCATTACTACCCACTGCTCTTCTGTAGGTTACTGTAGCTCTTGCTGGGACCAAGCCTGGCTCGAGTGTCCTTGAAGGGTTCGTAGGCCTGGCTGGGGGTCCCCACTTGGCGGCCACACCGCGCTGCCAGCGGCAAGGCCAGATGACTGCACCGCCGGAGCGGCAGTTCCTCCGTTTCCCAAAACTGATTTCTGCACCCCTTCACCCCCTTGGGCACCCCTAGAGCAGTGGTGCCCCCTCCCCTCCCCAGAGGGCCTCTGAGTAACAGGCAACAGGAAAGCCTCTGGGGTCCCCAGGTACAGAGGAAGGCGGTGAGCCTGGGGAAGGCACCAGCTAGGACAAGGGGCTGGGGGGGCGCGAGACAGGGAGGCAGCATCCTGCAACCCCTGGCTGGAGGTCCCGTGACCCTGCACTCTCGGGGTACCTCAGGGCGGTTATTGGGGTCACCCCTTCCGTAAGAGGCCTTGTGATGGTAGTTCTCACAAGAGACCCTGACCGCCCCCTGGGGGGGTCTCAAGCAGTTTGGCAGGAAAATGTACTAATTTGGGACCGGAGCGATAGCACAGTGGCGAGGGCATTTGCCTTGCATGCAGCCGACCAGGGTTCGACCCCCGACATCCCATATGGTCCCCTGAGCACTGCCAGGAGTAATTCCTGAGTGAAGAGCCAGGAGTAAACCCTGAGCATTGCCAGGTGTGACCCAAAAAAAAAAAAAAAAGGGAAAAAAAGAAAATGTACTAATTTGAGTGTCTTTTGCCACTCGAGGCGGTACTGGGGACCACAGCTGGGTCAGAGGTCACCCTGGTGACTTAGCGAGGGAGCCGCAGGTCGTGCTGGACTTGAACCATTGTTGCGGCCACAAAGCCTCAACCTCCCAACTCAGCCCAGCCTCAATTTGAGCATCTTATGCCCCCTCCAGGTCTCCATGGCGGCCCCTCTGAGACCATCTGTCTCCAATGTGCTCCTGGGATTCCAAAGGAAAGGGAGGTGTCGAGTGTGTCTACGGCCCGGTAGGAGCAAAGCCCGCTGGGAAGGACAGACCAGGAGCCCTGAGCTACCCTTCCGGGACAGTAAATATTGAGGGGCGTCCAGGGCTAAGATGCAGACTCAAGGCCAAGCCAGAGACCCACCCGGCCCCAGGGATAAAGACGAGGAAGCGGGGCCGGTCTGCTCGCGGGCCGAGCTGCCCCTTTCCCTTGCTTCTGTTGTAGTGACAGATCTGGGGACAAGGCCACCATGAGAAAGGTGGCAGGGACAGCAAGTGAGAGCCAGGTCCCTGGGGAGACCCCTGGGGTCCCGGGACCCTCTGCCCAGACTCTCTGAGTCTGAAGTTTCTCTACACGCAGCTGAACCCAGCAGGAACCGGCCTCTTTGGGCCCGTTTCTGGACCGCTCTGGGCTCAGGCCCACCTGGGTTTAGGTGTCGGCAGCTGGAATCTGATCCTTCTTGTCCACTTCTTCCAAGACTGTTCTTGCCAAAGTCACTCTCCGAAGGGAATGACAGTCGTTAGTTACTACAACAAGCTGGTCCAGAAATCTCAGCGGTTCAGCCCACCCATCCAGGGCAGATGGAGGGGGTGGGGTTCCTCCGACCCTCTCCTCTGGGTGCCCCCCCACCCCTCCTAGAGAACCCCTGGGGGGTTATGTATGGTCCAATGGGAACTGGTCACCTCGCCCCACCCACATTCTGCTGGTCAATTCTGTCCTATTGACAGGCAGAGGAGGCTGGGGAACATAGTGTCTGGGAAGAAGTGAAGTTGGTTACAGTGTTCTTGGCAACCCCAGCCACCAAGGGCGCTAGCCCACGCTCGGTTCATTTCTTGCTTTGGTTTGGTTTTCGGCCACATCCAGCGGTGCTCAGGGCTTCCTCCTAGCTCTGTGCTCAGAGAGGGTCTTGGTGGGCTCTGGGAACAGACAGAATGAGCGGAAGGGAAGCCAGGTCTCGGCAGTGAGTGCTGGCCCGCTGCTGCCGCCTCCAGCACCCGGCTCAATTCTGTTTTTTTTTTTGTTTTTTGGGTCACACTCAGCGATCACTTGACTTGATCATTTGACATCCCGTTGTTCATCGATTTGCTCCAACGGGCACCAGTAACGCTGTTCCATTTGTCCCTATCATGTGCCAGTGTAGCCCAATGGCATCTGCTTGCTCCAGGAATACGAAGAGCCTCAAACCATTCATTCAGGGTCTTGATGAGGAAGTCTGACCATCTTGTGGGTGGGCGGCCACGTGATCTTTTGATGTCCCATGGGATCCAGTCGGTAACGGCTCTACTCCAGCGGTCTTCTCGCAGACACTCAGCGATGCTCAGGAAAGCTCAGGGGTTATTCCTGCCGCTCTACTCAGGAATCACTCCAAGCGGTGCTCAGGGGACCCCACCTGGTTGCTGGGGATGGAACCTGCTTTATCACTCCGTGCCCTCTGATTGACCCTCTTATAAACCTTTATTTACATACCCAGTCCGATTGGTTCCCCACATGCTGCATTTGCATAAAGACACAGTTGCAGTTTCATTGGTCGGATGCAATCTGACCCCTTTTTGTTTTGTTTTTCGTTTTGTTTTGCTTTTGGGGTCACACCTGGTGATACTCAGGGGACACTCCTGGCTCTGCACTCAGGACTTACTCCTGGTGGTGCTCGGGGACCATATGGGACACCGGAGATAGAACCTGGGTCTGTTGCATGCAAGGCAAATGCCTATCCGCTGGACTATCGCTCCGACCCCTGAACTTTTTACTTGTTTGCTTTTTTTTGTTTTGGGGGTCACACCTGGCAATGCTCAGGAGTTCCTCCTGGCTCTGAACTCAGAAATTGCTCCTGGTGGTTCTTGGGGACCACATGGGATCAAACCCTGGTGGGCAGTATGTAAGGCAAGCTGTACCATTGCCCCAGTTCCGTTCTGATTTCCAACCAGAAAATGATTAACATTTTCTCTAAAATGCACACACACACACACACAAACGCACAAGCACACAACAATCCCTGCTCCCTCTGCGTGCTGGGTTCAGAGACAAGCTGCAGAGAAGTCACCCTGAGTGTTTCTGAAATCTGAGCTTGCTCAGCCTCACCCCCAGGGCTGGCACCTCGGGCTCCCTATTCAGCACAGCTGGGCCGAGGCCAGGGAATTTGCATTTCTAACAAGTTGGGGATTCTGTGAACCCAGTCTTTCAGAAGCAAAGGATCCCAGGGCGGTGCCCTGAGGCCACTGGCCACGTGTGGCTACAGGAAGCGACTGAAACCGAAATTCAAGTCCAAATTCAGCTCCCCGAGCGCATCAGCCCCATTTTCAGTTTCCAAAGCGCAGGCTGGAGACCACCGCCCTGAACAGGGAACACCTTGGAACTTTTCCGTTTCCGCAGAAGGTTCGATGGGAAGGCGTTGCCTAGACCCTGAATGATCGTTCTACCCAGGAAAGCTGACCCTGGCTCCTCCTTTCTTGCCCCTAAGAATTCCCACAGCCTCAAAGTACAGGCTCAGCGGGAACACAAAGCGCGTCCAGGGTCCAAAGGGCTCCAAACGCAAACCTAAACGCCGCCTCGGAGCTGGAGACCTGAGACTGGAGTCTGGCCTGGAGCTCCGAGCTCATTGGCTGGTGCTGGAGGGAACCTAGTAGACATTGCTCTCCTCTGATTGGATAACTTGACTCAGAGGGAGCCACTCACCGAGGAGGAGGCGTGGCCACGCCCACAGCCCAGGCCCTGATTTCCGGTGCATACGTGCCCCGGGTCCAGGCATATTCGAGGTGAGTCCTGGTCCTCCAACTCTTTTTTTTTTTTTTTGCTTTTTTGGGTCACCCCCCTGCAATGCTCAGGGGTTACTCCTGGCTCTGCACTCAGGAATTACTCCTGGCGGTGCTCGGGGGACCATATGGGATGCCGGGAATCGAACCCAGGTCAGCCACGTGCAAGACTAACGCCCTACCCGCTGTGCTATCGCTCTGGCCTCCTCATCTTATTTTTTTTTTTTGGCTTTTTGGGTCACACCGGCGATGCTCAGGGGTTATTCCTGGCTCTGAACCCAGGAATTACTCGGGGATGCTCAGGGGACCATATGGGATGCCAGGGATCGAACCCAGGTCGGCGCGTGCAAGGCAAATGCCCTCCCTCTAGACTAGCTCCAGCCCTGGTCCTCCATGTCTTGTGTCCGCCCCACCCCCGCCGCAGGGAACCCCTCCTTCAGCCATGAAGCCCAGTAATCCGGTCCCTGTGAACTCAGTCACCCCGCCTGTGAAATGGGATTGCATGGCGGTCTGTCCTGACCTGACCGCTGCCAGGGGGTGGACAGGGCATCTGGGTCTTTGGGGACTGGAGGGGCGGGGCAGGAGACCGAGGGGAGCTGTCCCGGCTACAGCAGGATGTCTCAGGACGAGGACTCGAATCTGAAGGAGGTGAAAGCGCGCATCGAGACCTCACACCGCATCACGGACCTGACCCACAAACTCCATTTCTATGATGACTGGGCGGCCAGCTATGACCAGGTAAAGCGGCCCAGGCCTCTCTGCCGCTCAGCCTGCCTCGACTTTTCCTGTCTGTAAAGTGGAACGTGAGCCTTGTGTCCTCCTGGGTGAAGTGAGCCCCTCTCACGTTCCCTCGTGCCAGGACGGGGACCAAGGTCACACTCCCAGAGGACAGCTGTCCAGAGGTGGTGCCCCCTGCAGACCCTGTCCTGCTGAGGGCCTGGGTCCCCTCTTGTAGACCCGGCTCCCCCAGTACACACAGACACATGCATCTAACTCCTTGGTCAGAAGTGCTCAGACCCTGCTGCGGTCACAGGGTGGAGAGGAGGTCGGCCGGCTCGGCCCTCTGTCCCCAGGACGTGGGCACGGGGTGGAGAGGAGGTTGGCCGGCTCAGCCCTCTGTCCCCAGGACGTGGGCACGGGGTGGAGGGGAGGTTGGCGGGCTCGGCCCTCTGTCCCCAGGGCGTGGGCACGGGGTGGAGGGGGGAGGTTGGCCGGCTCAGCCCTCTGTCCCCAGGACGTGACTGCTCTGCAGTACCGGGCCCCACGCCTAGCCGTGGAGTGCCTCACCCAAGCTCTGAAAGTCTCACCCTCAGAAGCTCTCATCCTGGACGTGGCCTGTGGCACTGGCCTGGTGGGTGCTGAGGTGAGGCCCCCCAGACTCCCACCCACTCCCACATGCAGCCGCTGCCCTCTTCCTCCGGGCAGGCACCAAGCGGCTGGCCAGTATGGGCACTGATGGAGTGACCCCGTCTGCCCTCTAGCTGAAAGCTCGGGGCTACGGCGACTGCATGGGGTGGATGGGAGCCCCGGGATGCTGGCCCAGGCCCGTGCCCGTGGCCTCTACCAGACTCTCCACCTCTGCACGCTGGGCCACCAGTCGCTGCCCAGTCCTGAAGGTACTGCCCTCTCCCCCCCAGCCCCCTGCCCTGGCCCACACTCACTTCACGGACACCTGAGAGCCTCTCAGCCCATCACAGAGCCGCCACGTCCCACACTGGGGACGGTGCTGGTCCTGTGGCCACCCACGTGCCTGCCCCCTCGCAGGGACCTACGACGCGGTGCTGATTGTGGGGGCACTCAGCCAAGGGCAGGTGCCCCACAGCGCCATCCCCGAGCTCCTGCGGGTTACCAAGCCAGGTGAGTGTCTGCCCAGCCCCGTACCTACCGCCCGACTGTCCTTGGACCCCAGCCTCAGGACCCATGGGCACTCCAGGGCCCCTCAGCCTGTGCTGGCAGCCTTGGGGTCAGGCTTAGCCAGCAGCCTCTGAGACCAGGCAGGCAGGGTGAGCTGGGCTCTCACCTCTGCATCCCCTCCACCCCCTGCCGGCCTCTGGTGACAGGCTGGGTCACCTCTCGTCCAGTTCTGCTCAGCGACTCTCCTCCGGGCCTCTCACCCCAATGACTCATTGGCCAACACTGCTGCCCCTTGCCTGGCCTCAGTTTCCTCGGCTGTTCGGTGTGGCAGCTCTGATGGCGTAAAGGACGACATGTACATGCAGCCTGGGTGGAGGAATGGGGCGTGGCTCCCCCGTCCCCTGGGCTGTGTCTGATCCCCCCAAGAGAACAGACCTCACTCTCAGGTCCCACCCAGTGCGGCCCGGGAGGGCCTGAGTGTGGACTCAGGGCCAGGATGGACTCGGCACTCGGTGCTCTGGGGACTCCAGCATTTCTGGGGCTGGACAGAGAGCCAGGACACACCCGGCTGAGGGCCCATGGGGAGGGTGTGGGGGGGGGGTCGTGAGGCTGCCCCTGGCTGTGCAAACGGCAGGTGCCTGTGTCAGAGCAACACCCGCCTGGCCTGCGGGCGCTCTGGGAAGGCTCAGGGGGCTGTGGGGCTGGTCAGGCAACACCAGGCAGGAGACGGACACTCCGCCTGGCCTGGGCCAGAGTGGGTGCAGCCAGGGCTGGACACACATGCAGACATGACACTCACTTTCACACGTGTGCAGGCATGTGCGCACACACACAGAGACACACACTCTCCCTGACTGGCCAGCCACAACACACAGACACACACTCTCTCCTCTCTCTGTCTCTGTCTCTCTCTCCCTCCCTCCCCTGGCCATCCACAACCCCATCACCCCATCTGCAAGCCAGATTCTACTACCCAGCCTCTGCCTTCTCTACCTGCTCCTCACAGCTTCCTCCAGGAAGCCCTCCAGACTCCAGTCTCTGAGGGGCTCAGCGCCCACTTCGGGCCACCTGCCTGTGCCTAGAGAGTCTGTGAAGGGCCAAGCCGCTCCTTCATTCACTCAGCCGAGCTCACTCCCTGCGGGCCCTACTGTCCCTGCGCTGCCCACTGAGACACTTTGACCCACAGAGCTTGCCCAGGCTCCCGAGCCTGTAGCACCTGCCCTGAAGAAGCCGTATGTTGCTGGGGACGCGTGGGGAGGGCAGGAGGGACCGTGGGTCCCAGCAGGCTGGTGAAGTCTGGTCTGGGGGCTCAGCTCAAGCCCCACCCCACACACAGGCCGGGGCCTTGGCTCCCACCCCTCACTTCCCCCTCACCTCCCTCAGGTGGGTTGCTGTGTCTCACCACCAGATCCAACCCGTCCAACCTCTCCTACAAGATCTCCATGGAGGCCATGCTGGACATGCTGGAACAGGCCAGGGCCTGGGAGCGTCTGCAGGCCTGGCCCGTGGACCAGTGGGAGCTGGCCACATCAGAGAACGAAGTGGTCTCGGGCACCGCAGCCAACCCTGGCTTCATCCCGGGCATCGTGTACCTGTACCCCGAGCCAGCAGCCCATCCAGGCTCAGTCCCAGAGACCCTGGCCGTAGTCGCGCGCCTGATTCCATGCCCATCCTCTGCCCCACCTCCAGGGGGCGCTCACACCCCAATCCCAGAACCCTGACCATTAAAGGAAACCTGGAAGGGGCAACTGGACCCCAGCACTGTGGTTCGCTCACCCCAGGAAAGAGTGAAAGTGAGCGGCCAGGGGGACATAGAGGAAAGGGCTGGGGCCCGCTGTCGTGGGCTGTCCTGGAGCCCAGGTGGTCTGAGCCCGCTGTGTTTCTCTGACTCCCCAGGCAACGTGGTCCCTCTCACCCCTAGCTCATGCCTCATGTCTGCCCAGGTCACTTTCACGTTCCTGTCCTGACTGTTTCTTCAGGTGTGATGGGGTCTGACCCCCAAGCTTAGGGCATAGCAGGCAAACAGGCCTGAGCTATGCAGGCAAAGGGTTGGGTGGCCACACTGCGGGGATGTGGTGTGGGCAGGGCTGAGGGAAGATTGCGGAGGTGGTGCGGACCTTTCCCGACAGGCAGGATTCCGGGTGGTGGGTGGAGGGAGGGCAGGGATAGCCGGGCAGGAGCCTCGAGGTGGCCAGGCTAGCCTGACTGCCCAGCCCAAGCTGAGGTGGCCAGGCTAGCCTGACTGCCCAGCCCAAATGGGCACAAGTTGGGGGTGGGGGCTCCCCTGGGGCTGAAGGCTTCACCTCCCAGGAGATGGCGCCAGCCCACCCAGGTTTCCTGTGGTCAGTTTTCCCTTCCAGCAAGGCTAAGGTGGCACCAAAGGTCACAGCCAGCTTCGACTCTAGTTTCCCAGAACTGTTTAGTTTCATCTTCGCTGCTTCGGGGACCCAGCCCAGGACCTTGCTCGTGAGAGGCACGCGCCCTACAGCTGAACCCCAATAGGGGCATCCGCAGTATGGAAGAAGCAACCCCACACCTCCCTGTGCATAAGTCCATTTATTATAGAAAATAATAGTGTGGTCGCCGTGACAAACAGGCTTTAAATTACAAAATAAACCTCGGGGAGGAGGCAAGAGCCGGGCAGAAAGAGACAGTCCCGCCCCCACCCTGCCCTCCCTGCAGGCCAACGACCTTGGCAGGACAGCAGTTCCATCCAGGTGGCCAGTCTCAAGAAGCCTGAAGCAACCCTGGCCTGTCCCTGGGGCGGGGAGGCGGGTGTAGGAAGGGCCAAGGGCGGCGGGCCCCAGTCCAGCGCCTCCGTCCTCACCACTGCCCAAACCAGTCGGTAGCACCTTTACCCTCCGCTCCAAACCCGTCCATCCGCTTTTCAACCTGCCATGGAATTCTCCAGGCCAGATCAGTCCAGAGCTCACAGACCCACACCGAGATGGGGTGGAGGCGGGCGGGGGGGGAGTCAAAGCAGGGAACCGTGGCCAACGCGGGCGTGGTCACGACACCCACCAGCTCGGGCCCAGTGGTCCTGAACAGCAGGGGGCCAGCCCCCGCCCTACGCCCCTGGGCTGGGCGGCCCCGCCCGCGTGGCCACGCCCCTGGGCGCCGAGGCTGTTGGCGCGCCCAGGTCCTTGCAGCTCCGCGACCAGCTGGCCCAGCGGGTGGCGGCGGGCCACCGAGAGTCCTGGGCGGCGCCGGTGCGTCCGTGCGCGGCAGAGACCGTGCCTAGACGTAGTTGCTGGCCGGGGCGGAGCGGGCGGCCGAGTACTTGGCCGAGTAGGGCTTGTCGGCGCGCGGGGGCAGTTGCAGCAGAGCAGCGCCCCGCCGAGCAGCAGCAGGCCCGAGGCGGCCCAGCCGATGTACAGGCCGGCGCCCATCTCCCGCTTCTGGCCCGCCGCCACCAGCGGGTTGTAGAAGTCGCGGATGACGTTGTGGGCCGTCCAGGACACGGGCACCATCACCAGCAGGCCGGCCAGCAGGAACACGACGCCCGCCACGATCATGATCTTGGCCTTGGCGCTGTCGTCCTCCACGCAGTTGGTGCACTTGCCCCCGACCACGGACAGCAGCACGCCCAGCACGGCCACCACGATGCTGATGACGATGAGCGCGCGGGCCGCCTGCAGGTCCTGCGGCAGCGCCAGCAGCGAGTCGTACACCTTGCACTGCATCTGGCCGGTGCTCTGCACCACGCAGTTCATCCACAGGCCCTCCCAGATGGTCTGCGACGTGACGATGTTGCTGCCGATGAAGGCCGTCCACGCGCCACATGGGCAGCGCGCAGCTCAGGATGGCGCCCAGCCAGCCCAGCACGGCCAGCGCGATGCCCATCACCTGCAGCCCCATGGAAGCCATGGCTGGGGGTGCCTGATGGGCAGGGCCGGGAGGAGCGGAGATGTGGAAGGCCTGAGGGTTCTGAGCACCCGGGATGGACTCGGCGTCAGCGAGGTGGGATGGTCAGTGGCTGAGTCCAGGGGTGAATTCCTGCGCCTGTCCTGAGTCGGAAGCACCCTAAGGGTGTGTCAGGGCAGCTGTTTGTCCATCCGAGCAGAGGTCTCAGGCGCCGGCGGCTGAGCCCTGGGTTATATCGTGGCCCGCGGATGGGCGGGGGCAGAGGGAGGGGCTTCACTCAGGCGCCCGCCCTTGACCAGTTTCTCCAGATTCCAGAGCCTGGCCACAAAAGGCCCCAAGGCCCGGGTCCTGAGTCACCCTGCGGGAGCCAGTCTCGGAGGAAACTCCTCGCCCCTGCCCCCAGGTCACCGCTGAGGTCAGCCTGGAGACAGAGTCCCTGAGCCACCACTGCCCTGGGCTCTGGGCCGGGTACCCCAAAGTTCCTCCATGCTAGGCTGAAGTGGGCAGCATGGGAGGCCAGAGTCCTGTGAAGGCAAAGCCCCTCCCATCCCCGGTTTGCTGGGGTTTGCTTCTGTTCATGGCATGCTGTGCCTACCCGGTGGGCCCAGCTTGGGGTCGTAAGGAGCTCGGGGTCCAGCACGCCTTCCCTCCCACCCCACACCACCGTCCCCCAGCTTTGCCACCCAGGGATGCGTCGGGGTGCATTTCCCTCCAGCCCACCCAGGAGCGGGTCTGGGGACGCAGCAGCCCGCGTGGCCCCACCTTTTGTCTGATAAGCCCTGCTGGGTACAAAGTTCCCAAGCCAGTGGGCAGAAGGACTGAGCCTGTGTGGGAGTGGGGCACTGGGCAGGGCCCGGCTGGAGGGGTGCTGCAGGGGGCACAGGTCACCTCGATGGGGTCCCCCAAAGGAGGATGGCAAGAGCATTTGGGGAGAGGAAGAGAGGGCAAAGGTGGACAGGCCCCACCCAAGATGGGGGCACCACGAAAGCAACAGAAATGGGCCTCTAGCACCCCGGAAGGACAGGGCTCCTTGGGGTGGGGCCTGGAAGAGGGGGTCACTGTGGAGGGAGCCTGAGCCTCCAGCACAACATGGCCGCCAGACAGCCCTGTCCAGCGGACCCAAGCCTGTGGTCCCTCAACTTCCTGGGATGGGGGCTACAGGGGGCCGGGTCTCGGCTTGGCTGCTGTTAACCCACCTGCCTTTCCACCCCCATAGACAGCAGGAGCTACACCCTATGAACCAGTGCCCAGCGTGGGGCTGGCACAGTGGGCGTTCAGGGAGGATGCGGGCATTCCCCAGCTCCCAGAACTTGCCCCGCATGGCACGAGCATGGGCACCAACAGCCAGTTTCTGCCAGGGCCACACCTGCAGGCTTGGCCTTCCCAGGCTCCAAGTGGCGCCATGCTGTGGTCCACACAGCACCGATGCCCCACTGCCCTGACCTCCAGCAGCCCCCTAGGCACAGACCGGTGAACTAAGGCCCACAGAGGGAGACCCCCTGAGTCTCCCTGCCATCTGGGCTCAGAGGTGAGGGGGAGAGAACCAGTCCCCACCCCCTTGCACTATACCTGCCAACTTCCTGTGTTGATTCTGGCATGCGGCCAAGTGGCCCCTGCATGGGGCGGTAGGAGGGGAGGGGCGCAGGCAGGTTCCAAAACTTTCCATCTGTGTAAGGGGGAGGACATGGAACAGGGAAAGGACCTGGGGGTGCAGGCATGAGTGAGCTCAGGTGTGAAGGAGTGGGAGGGTGCCCTGGGTGCTGGTATGGACTAGACGGTGTGGCTTTCCGGAGACATGGGGAGGGGGCAGGAGGCCCCCAGCGCAGCTCTGACCCTTTCAGCCCCCAGTCGAGCTCCCTGGGCCCCGGGCCTGGCCCCTGTCCATAGCCTATGGATACTTGACTGTGCCACCTGGCGAGCATCTGCCGCTTGTCACCTGTGCTCGGGACAGGAGGGGCAGGCTGGCACCACCTGTCTCTTTGTTCTGCGAACATGCACTGGGTTACAGCACAGGCCGGGGGTGCTAGCCCTGCTCTCTCGCTCCATCCAGCCCGGGCCCCGTGTCTGTCACTGGCCGGGACCACCAAACAGCCAACGCCAGCCCCTCCTCTGTCCCCAGCCTCAGTGCTCCCAGTGGGGTACGGGTCTCGGAATGCAAAACTGTGAACATAGTTTGGGACCCTCACAGTGGGCAAGCACCCAGGGCCTCCAGATACATACACACATAGTCCACATACACACCATACACACAACTTACACACACACACACACACACCATACACACATGCCACGCATACCCCATACACACACACACCATGCACACGCACATACACACGGCTTAAACAGGGCTTAGATCCACACATACAAGGAAGGACATTCCTGAGCTCTCCTGCTGGCCCCCAGCCGGGTCTCTAGGCACCAGAACCCCATCCTGGCATCTGGAAGAACCTCAGAATATAAAGGGATGTGGACCCAGGTCTGGGAACCGTGACTTCTGGTTTTCAGGGAACAGGAAGATGCGATCAGACAGACAGACCCCAGGTCAGACCAACAGACCGCACTTCTCATTATTCAGCTCCATTCTGCTTCATATCAAATCAAGCGTCATTTGGGAGAAAAGCGGGAAGCCACAGTCTAGCCAGGGACTAGAGCAGAGTCTTGGGGCTCAGGGCGCCGCGCCTGGATGCAGGCCCCGCACTGCTGTCTTCAAACCACCCTGGCGGAGCAGGGCTCGCACCCCAGGTCTGTGCCGTAACCCAGGAGAGCCTCCACCCTGTAACCCCAGCAATGCTGGGGAGATCCCAGACTTCAAAAAATAATAAGAGAGCCGGAGTGATAGCACAGCGGGTAGGGTGTTTGCCTTGCACACAGCCGACCTGGGTTCGATCCCGGCATCCCATATAGTCCCCGAGCACTGCCAGGAGTAATTCCTGAGTGCAGAGCCAGGAGAAACCCCTGAGCATCGCTGGGTGTGACCCAAAAAAAAAAATAATAATAAAGGGAGCCGGGGCGACAGCACAGCGGGTAGGGTGTTTGCCTTGCACACAGCCGACCTGGGTTCTATCTCCAGCATCCCATATGGTCCCCTGAGCACCGCCAGGAGTAATTCCTGAGTGCAGAGCCAGGACTAACCCCTGAGCATTGCCGGGTGTGACCCAAAAAAGAAAAAAAAAAACAATAATAGATTAAAATATCCTTTATGCTGAGAGCGGACCCGACCATTCTCTCAGCGGGGCTCCCGCCATCCCGTTCTCCCTGCAGAGATGCTGCTCCACAGAAAGTGTTGCTGGCACTAAATGTCCTGCAGGGTTGGGCCGCCACTACGGGGAGCAGGACACTGTACTGCCGGGCACTGCCCAGCTCCCGGGAATGTTCCAGAAGGGGATCTCCTCTCTGAGGTTTACGGTAAGCCCAGGATGGGGGTGGGCAGTCCGCCCGGGACTCTGGCTGTCCCAGTTCTGAGATTGGGCAATGGGACCAAATGCTCCCATGTTTCCTCATCTGGGGGAAGGTGACACGTGTCCTGCCCCCTCGTGCCCATGCTTCTGGCCACGCACCCCAGCCGGGAGCCACAGGCCCAGGGAGGCAGCAGGCCAGGTGGAGGTGGAGGGGGAGTCCATCTGCGGCCCCTCCCGAGACCCTCCTCCCACACCGCCACCTCCACCTGGGTAATGACAGGCCCGGCTGCCCGGCAGGGCTAGACTGGCTGAGCCGGTGTGCCCCCAGCTGGGCCCCACGTGGGCGAGGAGAGAGGGGGTGCCACCGTGGGGTATCTCCACCAGGAGAAACCAGGCCTCTTGCTGCCTCCTGGCCGGCCGGCCACTGCAGCCAGCCCAGGAAGGGGGATGAATTCAGAGAGGAGGAGGGGTGGGGGTGGGGGCCTGGTGGTCAGGAGGCTGGGCTAGAGGGGCTGGGGGGACTCTGCAAGGCAGGGTGTGGGGGCTCGGAGCCCACCTTGTACACTGTAGACCCTGATCTCACAACCCCACGCCACAGCATAAGTTCCCCCAAGCCACACCAGGAGTGATTCCTCAGCACTGAAGCCAGGAGTCAGCCCTGAGCACCGCGGGGGTGACTCCTAAGCCCCTCAAAAATAAAGGAGTGAGGGGCCAGAGTGATAGTCCAGCGGGTAGGGCGTTTGCCTTGCACTGCCGGCCTGTGCCGGCTTGTGTTCAATCCCGGCATCCCATATGGTCCCCTGAGCACCGCCAGGAGTAATTCCTGAGTGCAGAGCCAGGAGTAGCCCCTGAGCATTGCTGGGTGTGACCCAAAAAGCAAAAAAAAAAAAAAAAAAAAAAAAATTTTAAAAAATAAAGGAGTGAGCATGGATACCCAGCTCGCCGCTGTCTGGGCCCAAGCCGCTCTAGAGGGGCCTGAGAGGGGCTCAGTGAGACAGTGCTCCTTGGGGGTGTGGCCCCAAAACAAAACAAACATATAAAATGCCCTACTTGGGCCGACCTTGGCCATCAGCACCTCCCTGCCCCAGGGGAGGCTTCCTCACCTCGAACCCATCCACCCACTTCCTGCAGGCAGCCTGGCCGCTTCCTGGGCTTCCCACAACTTTCCCGGGTCAAGGGGAAGGCAGGACCTCCGGCAAAGTCCCCCACCCTCCCATCTGATGGCAGAGTCCTATTCAGCTCCCCTCCCCTCCTGAGAAGGCCTCCCCCATCAGCCTACATGGGGCCTGCTACCCGCCTCCCCCATCAGCCTACATGGGGCCTGCTACCCGCCTCCCCCATCAGCCTACATGGGGCCTGCTGCCTGCTCAGTGCCTTAAGAGAAAGGGAAACTGTTTTCTCTTCTGGCCAAGTCCGACCCCATCATTCTCCCATTCTAGAACGAAGCAAGCAGATGTGGTACCTTAGGGCCCCCCAGTAATGACAAGGTCAGGGGCACACCCAGGCCTGGCTGCCTCCCAGACTCCTCTTGCTTTATGAGGCTGTGCCCAGTGTGGGCTGATCAGGCCCAGGGCAGGGGTGGAGCTCGGTTGGGAATCAGGCCCCCGATCTAGATCACTCCCTGTATCCAGAGAAGCAAGCTTTGGCCAGACTCTGGAAGGGAAAACTGTGAGCTCTAGCTGGGAAGCCAGACAGACTTCCTGGAGGAGGTGGCGGGGAGTGGAGCTGAAAAGAAGTAAAAGCTAAAAAGCCAAGAGGAGAGAGTTTCCCGGGGGAGGGACAAGGGCAGAGATGGAAGCCTCCAGGGGGGAGGAGTTGCTCAAGGTGTCTGGAGCTGGGCTAGGGCAGGGACAGGCCTAAGTGGTCAGCTGAGATATGTAGGGGCTCCAAGGAGCCGCGAACAGGCTTGGAGCTAGGGCAGGTCTGATGGACTGTGGGTTGTGAGGGCATCCTGACCCCAGCATGGCAAGTTAACCAGAGCTTTCAGAGTTAGGGGCCAAAGCATGATCAGCCTGGACCCCAGAACGTCCACTGACCTCTGACCACAGGACCAGAAAGAGCTGTGTCAGAGTGAAAAAAAAGGAAAGGGGCTCCCTGTCCTGCCCCCCAGGGGTCCCTGGAGTCCCATATCCCTCCAGGGCAGAGCACCTGGTGCATGTGGTGGCAGCTGGCCACTAGCCCCGCTCCACGGTCACGGGAGGGACAGAGACCAGCAGGCTGCGGAGACACCCAGACAGGTCACTGTGAGTCAGTGGTGACGGGCCAGGGACAGAAACCCAGAAGCCAGGGATCAGGGTAGCATCTGCCCCGGCCTCGGTGACTCAGCGGTGACGTCCCCACCCCCTTGGCAGTGCCCCACTGGCCTCTCCCCTGATCACGTGCCCTCCTCTGGACAGAGTTAACCACACATCCTGACCCCTGCCCGTCTCTCATCTCTCTGACTTCTAGGCACACCCACTGACCACACCCTCATCCCTGCTGGAACTCTGGGTGCATAATCCACCGTGTGCTCTGGGGGCCGCTCCCTGTGGTTCCTGGTCAACTAAACAGGGTAGGACGGACAACAGCAAGACCCGAGGTATCTGAGTCTGCTGGACACGGGTCTCAAGCCACACTGATGTGGTCATGTGGCCACGTGGCACACAAACAGCACACACATGCCACAACACACACACGACATGCCTATATGACAGGCAGTGCAGCATGTACACATAACAGCAGCACACACATGACACATACAACATGCAAGTGCCCTGTGTATCCACAGCATACATGTGATACATGCATAACACATGTGCTATATACACATACCACATACACCATATGTGAACAGCACACGTATGTGCCACACCACACACAGACACCCCACACATAGTAACACACACCACCTTTGTTTCCTCTCTGCCTGTTCCTTTCACCAGCCTTGCCTAGAGCTACAGTGACCTTAGTCATAAGTTACCCCTCACCCCAAAAGTCTGACCACGTGTCCCGTGAGTAAAGGTGGAGCCTAGTGGCTGCTGCGTGAGCAGCCCACGGTGCAGCCTGCTGCAGTGCACTGCTGCCCAGAGCTCTGCATCTTGCCTGGAGTTGCTCCTGCAGACCACTTTGTAGATATAGGGGCAAGCAAACAGTCTGAATGTGGCTGTATATCTTATCATGTATTCTGTGTTGGCTGGTATAAATATTTTCTCCCATCTAGTCCCACAATCATCGTGGGACTAGATGGATCTTACTAGTATATTTACCTGGCCACGTTGGATCTCTAAATAATTAGAGAGAAATGCTGTTTGCCTCCAAGCAAGCAAGCATGGCTCTCTAAAGGCTAATATACAAAACAACTATGAAGTAAAGACGAGAATCTTGTGAAGGCTTGGAGAAATACATACCTGGCTGTAGAATATCCATTGGTACAGATGCATGCCTTTGTTTTCTGAGGTACAGCTCATCTCAGATGCCCCTCCCCCATCTACATAGGGCCTGCAGGCTTGGGTTGTGAGGGGCTGCAGGTTAACAATGTTTAATGTTAATTAAACAATGTTAATTAACAATGACAATGCTTAATTAACATTAATGCTTAATGTTAATTAAATATTGTTTATTAACAGTGCTAATTAGCAATGTTTCAATGTTAATTATTTAACATTGAAACAATAAAACATTATTTCATTAAAATTAATCAATTAACATTGAAACAACGAAACAATGTTTCGATGCTCTCCCTGTGCCCAGCTGATCAGGAGGCTTCCTGGAGGGATGACAGGTTCTAGTCCTGGCCCGCCACCCCAGCAGAGCCTCGCAAGAAGCCAGAGGGCCCACACCATGAGGGCCGCCATTTTCCACATCCGGATTCCCTCTCGTCCAAACTCCACCCAGCAGAAGAGCTATTTTTCTTTTCTTTTTGGGTCACACCCAGCAATGCTCAGGGGCTTCTCCTGGCTCTGCACTCAGGAATTACTCCTGGCGGTGCTCAGGGGACCATATGGGATGCCGGGATCGAACCCAGACCGGCATGGGCTGGCCGCGTGCAAGGCAAACGCCCTACCCGCTGGGCTATCGCTCCGGCCCCAATGCTCGAGTTTTGAGGTGACTAGAAGCATGGCAAAGCCTGGCAAGCTACCCGTGTCGTATTTGATATGCCAAATACCAGTAACAATTATAGACCTCATTCCCAGGACCTGATGGAATGGTTTGAGGCTCTTTATGTTCCTGGAGCGGGCAGATGCCCTTGGGCTATCTCGCATGTGACAGGACTTTTGGAGATGTTATTGGGGCCGGCTTGAGTCAAGTGATCAAGTGAACATTTCAATGGAATTAGGTGAGAGAAGTTACCTGGGAGAAGCTACCTGAGGGGAATTGACCCTAACTGCTTCTCATTGGTGTGGGCGGTCTGATTGAAAAATTGTAAAAGCTCTAGCCTGCTTTCTTCCACCTCTTTTTGTCTTTTTGCCTCATCGCCCTCTGCCTCTCCTCTCCGTCTCTCCGTTCTCTTCCCTGTTGGGCCTTAGCACGTGGTGGTGGCCATCTTGGCCTAGGATTCTAAATCTACATGTGGCTGGACCCCAGCCGGGAACCTAAACTCTGGTTTTCCTGTTACTGGATTGTACACCAGAACCTGTGTGAGTAATGCTTTTGAAACTTTGCCAGATTCTTGTGTTTTTCTCAGTCTGCCGGCCGCCGATCCCTGGGGCAGAAGGGGATCCCCTGACCCTGTTCCCGGATTTTGTCGGGTTGCCCAGAGCTCCCCGACAAGAGGAGGTTCCACCGAGACTCCTGCTCTGCTCCCGAGTTTTGTTGGGGCGTCCAGCATTCCCGGAGAGCAGCCACCTGACCTGGTCTGTGGCACCCTTGCTCTGTGGACTCTGCACCCATGGGCCCATTCTTGGCTCTGCCAGACAGGAAGGAAGCATTGACCTGTCCCTCCACCCAGCCCAGGCTGAGTGGACGGAGTCGGAAAGGGACTGATGCAGAGTGGCTGCGCTATTTGTGGAATATAAAAACATCAGTTTGAGGGACTGGAGCAATAGTCCAGCGGGAGGGCGTTTGCCTTGCATGTGGCCACCCAGGTTTGATCCCTAGCGTCTCATATGGTCCCTGAGCACTGCTGGGAGTAATTCCTGAGTGGCAGAGCCAGAAACGAGCATTGCAGGGTGTGAACCAAAAAGCCAATAAATAAATAAATAAATAACAACTAATAGTAAGAGACTAATACCCAAGGCCAAGGAGGGGCTGGTCAATGGTTGGAAGAAGCTCGCCACAAGCATGTGTAGGCAACGGGCAGTTGTTAGGACAGAGAAGGGGCCAATGTGATAATAACAGTTAGAAACGATCACTCTGGACAAGAATTGAGTGTTGAAAGTAGGTAAAGGGGCCGGAGCAATGGCACAGCGGGGAGGGCGTGTGCCTTGCACGCGGCTGACCGGGGGTTCGATTCCCCGGCATCCCATATGGTCCCCTGAGCACCGCCAGGAGTAATTCCTGAGCGCAGAGCCAGGAGTAACCCCTGAGCATCGCGGGTGTGACCCAAAAAAAAGCAAAAAAAAAGAAAAAAGAAAAGGTAAAGGAATATACAAGATAACCTTTTGGTATGCAGTGCAAACCAAAGGAGGGAGGAAGATAGAGGAAGAGAGAGAGAGACAGAGACAGAGACAGAGACAGAGACAGAGAAGTGTCTGCTGTGGTGGGGGTAGGAGGGAAACTGGGGGCATTGGCAGTGGGAAATGTACACTGGTGAAGGGACCAGTGTTGGATTATATAATTGAAACCCAATCATGAACAACTTTGTAACTGTGTCTCTCACTGTCATTCAATTAAAAAATTTAATTAAAAAATCCCAGCCCAATGGGACTCGTCCATCACACTAGCCACCATTTTCGTTGTCCGGATGCTGGGAAACTGCCCCACGACCAGAGGAACAGCAAAACCAGTTCGAGCCCAGGTAGGCGGCTCCAAGAGGCGGGAATCACTGGGAAGTCGTCAGATGGAGGCGTGGTCGCCCCTTCCCCCCTCCATCCTGTCGAGCCTGGTTTCCCGCCCAGGAGCTGCCCGCGGGGCCAGCATCCAGGGTCTTGCAGACGGCTCGGGAGGCGGGAGCCTGGCTCGCGCCGGGCCTCAGCTGACCATGGAACCCCGAGGAGGGCAGATGGGCTTTGGGAGTGGGCCCGTCGCCTCCGGGGGTCCCGGAAGCAGCCGGATGGGACTCGTCCATCACACTAGCCACCATTTTCGTTGTCCGGACGCTGGGAAACTGCCCCACGACCAGAGGAACAGCAAAACCAGTTCGAGCCCAGGTTGCACGGCTGCTTGCGGCGCGCGGCCACTAGGGGTGGTGAAACAGTGATGTTATTTGGTGTACTGCATTCCACGAAGAGCAGGAAGGTTTGCTGGGGGAGATATACAGAGGAAGGAGATGACATATAGAACCCGCCGGGTGGTTGGAGTGCGGGAGCAGGGAGGTAGACGGGATGTTGGTGATGGGAGATGGGTTTGGGTGGAGGGTGCATGGTGGAACCCTGTGGAGCCGGGACTCTACATGAGCATCTTTCAATTAAAAAAAAGGAGAAAAGGTGGAATCTACCACGGACATGTGGGAATCTGAGGGTAGGTGGGACAGAGAGGGGAGCAGTGTGCTACTATTTGTCAAAAGTGATGATGCCAGCCTAGAACTGAGCATTGAATATAGGAGAAAAGATATGCATGATGATCTCTAAATGTATGTATTGCAATCCACGATGTGTAGGAGAAGAGAGAGAGAAAAGAGAGAGAGAAGAGATAAAGAACCTGCCATGGAGGCGGGCTGGGGAAGGGGGGGGGAATTGGGGACGTTGGTGGTGGGAGATGGGCACTGGTGGAGGGATGGGTGCTGGAGGACACTGTGTGACTGAAACCCAAACATGAACATCTTTGTAATTGTATATCACATGTTGGTGTAATAAAATATTAAAAAAAAAAAATCCCGGCCCAGGGTGAACAGGGACAGCACCCAGGCACATGTCCAGCCCAGAGCCCTGGGGGTACGTGTGGCTGCCCCCACCCGTGGGCCCCCTGCTAGCGATGCCAGAGCTCCTGGAGGCAGTGAGGCATGGGACCCGAGCGATAGTCTAGCGGGGAGGGCATTTGCCTGGCACGTGGTCGACCTGGGTTTGATCCCCGGCATCCCCTATGGTCCCCTGAGCACCACCAGGAGTAATTCCTGAGTGCAGAGTCAGGAGTAACCCCTGAGCATTGCCGGGTGTGACCCCCCAAAAAAAAAAGGCACAAGGCAGGTTGAGTGGCACCAGCTTCCCTGGGCCAGAGTGGACACACCAAGGACTGGGTGAGGGATGAGGGACTCCAGGGGTAGGGGAAGTGCTGGACACTGACCCATTGGTGGGGATCCAGGCCCGGGCTGACCTCTGCCCTGGGGAGTCGGTGCAGGACACCTGCCTCCTGCCCATGAAGCTGTCACCCCCCATGCTGCAAAACCTTCCGTTGAGTCCTGGCCAGAGCTGGCCAAGCAGCCTCAGAGGCGGTTAGAGAAGCGCCAGAGCGATAGCACAGCTAGCACAGCGGGGGAGAGCACTTGCCTGTGTGTGGCCACCTGGATTCTATCCCCAGCATCCTATAGGGTCCTCCAAGCACCGCCAGGAGTAATTCCTGAGTGCAGAGCCAGGAGTAACCCCTGAGTATCTCCAAAACAAACAAAAATAATTGATCATGGAGACAAGGAAGGCGCAGAAATGGGGTGATGAGTGTGAGCTGGTGGCAGGGGCTCGGGGAGCAGCTCAGGGCAGACACAGGCTCTGCATCAGCACTGCAGGCTCCCGGAGCAGCTTGGGAGGGCGACCCAAAACCACAAATAAACAAGCAAATAGATTTAGAAGAGTAAGCTGGCACCCTTGGAACCTAAAAAGGCCATTGGGTAAAAACTGGGAATCAATATAAAATAGACTTGTTAATAATATTAATTAGAACGCTAATAAAGATGTTCAACATGGGAGTGGCCAGAGAGCAGTCCAGAGGGAGGCGCTGGCCTTGCACCTGGATGACCCAGGTTCGATCCCCAGCGCCGTGTAGGGTCCCCGGGGCCCTGAGAATGCAAACAGCCAGGAGTAAGTCCTGAACTGCCCTGTGTCACCCAAACAACAAAAAAGAGGGGAGGCCGGAGCGATAGTATAGAGAGTAAGGCATTTGCCTTGCATGCAAACGGGTTCGATCCCGGCATCCCATATGATCCCTCAAGCACTGCCAGGAGGAATTCCTGAGCGAAGAGCCAGGAGTAACCCCAAATGTAAAAAAAAAAATGGGGGGGATAAAAAGAGAATGGAAGACAGGAGGGCAGGAGAGGGAGGGAGGGAGGAAGAGGGGGCAGGCAGGCACAGAGGGGTCCCCTGGCTCCAGGATTGCAGAAACCCTGAAGCCGAGGTCGGTTAGAGAAGCCCAGGGCACAGGGCTCCCAGGAACAAAGGACTCCTGATGACGCCGGAGGCCAAACCCACCGAGGAGGAGACGCGGGTGACTCTGCAGGAAAAGGGCCACAAGTAGCAGCTGGCCCCGAGGCTCATCCCAGCAACCACTTGGGCCTGTACAGAGTCTCCGTCCAAACATGGCAGGACCCCCTTGCCAAGACTTTGGGGGCAACCCTCTCGGCAGAAGCATGAACCCTCTTATCGTTTCTATGATTTTTTTGAGCAGGTCACACCGGGGTGTTCGGGTGGTTCCAGCTGTGGACCCTGGCCTCTGCGTGCAGGACAGCATCTCCTTCTCCGCCCTCTGCTGCTTGTTTGGTGTCTGAGCACACCCCCAGTGCTTTGAGCTCACTGCTGGCTCTGTACTCAGGGATCACTCCCAGTGGGGCTCAGGGCTGTCTGGGGTGCTGGGATTGAAGCAGGGTGGCAGGTAAGACAGGCGTCCTGCCTGCTGTACTATCCCTGTCAACACGCCCGCTTTTAGTTTTATTTGGGAGGGCCACACTCATGCTCAGGGCTGACTCCGGGCTCTGCACTCGGGAACTCTGCAGGTTCATTCCCTGGCATCCCATAGGTCCCCTGATCCCACCAGGAGTGATCGCTACGTGCAGAGCCTGGAGGAAGCCCTGAGCACCAACGTGTGACCACAAATAAGCAAAGATAAATTCTACAACATCACAGTGTGTGCACACACCCAACATGGCCTCTTGTCGGGAGCCGCTGGGGTCTCCAACAGTGTCAGGACAGAAGTTCTCTTCTACCTCCAAGGCCGCCGGGAACGGTGAAAACTCACGAGTCCAGCGCAGTTCCAAAGGCTTTTAATAGTAGAACAAGCTCTACCGCTGCAATCCAATATAATGGAAAACCTCTAGCTCTGGTCAGAACTTAGACAATACACAAGAGCCCAAGTCTCCTACCAAAGAGGATTCAACCAGAGAGAGTCCCACCAAAGTGGATCCCACCAGAAAGAGACACAGTACCTCAATTCAGTCCCCTTATATACATAAAAGTAATCCTAACTTCAGGGAGGGGCCTATCAACAAAGATCAACTAAAGAGCTTCTAAGAGATTAGAAGAGTGTAGAAGGGTAGTGCCACACCCTTCTACAGGTCTAAACAAATTATTATGCATGCCAAGAACTAATCCTTTCTTTTGAGACTATCTCTTATGTCAAAACACTGGGGGGGGGCTGGTATAAAGGAATACATCTTAATTTCATGGGTTTCATGTAATCTAGATGGTACCCACAATGTCCTTATTTATTATCTGCACCAGGGTGATTCTAAGGTATCTTGTTCTCTGTATACTGAAAGGGTCACGCTCCCCTGCTTGAGGGCAAACTAGTATGATCCTTCCTATAGTCTTCCTATAGTTTAAATGTAGCCAGGGTGATAGTCTCCTGGTAAATCCTAACTGTCCCACGCTGGGTGCAGTGGGTATAAAGAGGAGCTGTGCCCAATCTAGATAACATAGAAGTCTTAGTAGATGTATAATGATAATTCATAAGTTACTCATTCAGAGTCAAGGTGATTTCTGTAACTGTCACACCCTCCATCAGCTTTTAGACAGAAGAGAGATCTCATTAGTACAAACCCTGGCTTAAGAGCATGTCACTATCACTATCACTATCACTATCTTCCCGTTCATCATCTATTTGCTAGCGGGGGCACCAGTAATATCTCCATATGTCCTGTCTCATGCTAGTAGAACCCAAAGGCATCCGCTTGCTCCAGGAACATAAAGAGCCTCGAACCATTATATTAGGTCATGGGAATGACCTAATATAAATGTTACTGGTATTTGGCATATCAAATACGACACAAGCAGCTTGCCAGGCTTGCCGTGCGGGTGGCATACTCTTGCAGTCACCTCTAAATAAAGCAATTATTGATGAACCGTGCAGCTGCTAGGCGGGCTGTGATAGTTTGGTCTGCTGGGTGGAGTTGTGAGGAGAAAAAGGTCCGGATGTGGAATACGGCGGCCCCCATGGAGTCGTGGGGGGTCATCTGGCTTGTTGTGAGGCTCTGCTGGGGTAGCAGGCCAGTGCTAGAACCCGCCATGCCTCCCAGGCGCCTCGTGAGTGGCTGGGCACAGGGAGAGCAAGTAGCTCTGCCCCATGTCTGAGAGTCTCTGGTTCAGCATACCTGGAGCATGTAAATAGGTTAAACTGTGAGTGGATAAAACAGCAAAGCTCCCAAGCTAGCTAGGCCTGTCACCCAACATAGGCACCTTTGGAGATGGGGGTAATATACCTGAGAGCAAAGGCAACTCAGGATTTAATATACATGGGAGAAAACGTTATAATTTTTATACCATAAATATCCTACAGCCAGATCTATTTCTCCAAACATCCACAAGGTCCTTTTCCTTATTCCAGGGTATTGCTGGGTGCTCTGCCTTGGTATATCTAAGAGTCAAGTTTGCTTGCCTAGACATAAATCAGCATGCTTCCCTCCTTGATCTAAACAAAGCTATATACTTAAAGGGGGATCCAGCCGCAGCCAGGAAATTCCTGGTATATGTCTAGTCCTGCGGAGAGGACCCATGGGAGTTATGAGAGGAAATATTTCGACCAGCTAACACTGGATTCATGATAAAGAATCACAAAGCTGTCATTAAAATCAAACTTCCTTTTCCAATCCTGGCCCCAATCTCCTACTGTGAGCTGCATAAGAGCTAGAGGCAGAATGCAGATGCTTTAAGCAGACGCAAATGCTCTGAGCTTGCAGAGACCCAGGCTCCAGGTCCAGCCATTGTGGCATCTGTCAACAGTAGCCCCGAGCACTGCTGCGTGGGCCCCCCAAACAGAAACAAAAAGTAGCACTTAGCACATTCTGGTGCCAGGCTTCCCTGCCAGGCCTGCCAGCCTCGGAGATGGACAGCAGGCGTGGACAGCCCCCTACAAATCCTGTCTGCAGGGGGTGTATCTATCCCAGTTTGTACTCTGGGGACCACCAACCTATTTGGACCCACGAAGGAGCTCACGTGTGCACCTAAGTCCCATCTACAGAGTCCCATGGAAGTGAGAAAGTCATAATGGGACCCACCAGCTTGGGAAGGCCCCATAATCCGGGCCAGGTGACCTCCAGCTTCCTGAGCGTCGGGAGAAAGGAGAACCTCACAGAACCCCCCAGCTGTGGGCCCAAAGGGAGGGAATGGGACAAAGGAGCAGGTCTAGGGCACGGGAGTGAACACCCCACAAAAGAGGTCCCCAACACCGGAGTATCCCGGCCAGAGACCAACTTCCTGGCCATGGGGCTGTGCTCTGCCCTCCCTGGAAATCTCTGGAGTCCCCTACCCACGAGGCCGGCCAGCTCACACGGTCTCTCCCTGCCCTCTTGTGTTCATTTGGGGAAACTGCAGCTGGTGGAGGGGCCAGCGAGATCCGGCATGACAGCCACTGGGCTCCCCAAAGGGGCCCATCTGGGCGTTTAGTGAAGGGGGGATGCTCATGAAAACCACAAGCCACGGGCAGGGCTCACAAATTCTGTTTTGGATGGAAAATGACCGGTACCCTGCGCATTGCTGGGGTCCCAGGGGACTGTGGACAGCCCCCCCAGCAAGTGCGCTGGGGAAGGAGCCCACAGCACATGCAGGGCTGTGAGGGCTACGGAAGACGCAGTGGGGAGTGGGGGGCACACGCCTGACGGATGCGCAGGATGGAGAGAGCCCCTAGGGAAGAGCTTCCCAGAGCACCTCCCCCAGTTTGGGCAGAAAGGGTCTGCCCTCACCCGGTCATCAGACCCAGGCTAGTGCAGGCTGGGGTAGGGAATAGAAGATACCAAACTCCTGATTCTTGCTAGCAAAGGTCACAACCCCTGGCGCTGTGTACCTTAAACACAGAATAAAGGATGAGAACAGAGGAATCACTGCAGCGTACCTGAGCCTGTGGGAGGAAAGGGTCAATCACCCAATTCCAGGAAAACCTCCAGGGCGAGCAGGGAGGGGAGCAGGCAGCAACTTCCCACACCTCCTGAGATGCGCAGAGTGCAGTTCATAGGAGGAAAGGAACTGTAAAGCCTTCAGAAGAAGGTGCTGAGCTATAGCACAGCAGGGAGGGCGCTGTCCTTGCAGACCTGGGTTTCTGTCCACTGCGTCCCCTGCGTCCCCTGAGCACGCCAGGAAAGATTCCTGAATGCAGAGCCAGGAGTAAGCCTGAGCACCACTGGATGTGGCCCCAAAACAAAGAAATAAACAACAACAAAAATACTTTCAGAAGGAAATAGAGAATATAGGGACCAGAATGATAGTACAGCAGGGAGGGCATTTGCCTAACATCAGCCAAGCTGGGTTTGATCCCCAGCATCCCATATGGTGCCCCAAGCACCGCCAGGAGTAATTCCTCAGTGCAGAGCCAGGTGTGACAAAACAAAACAACAATAACAACAGCAACAACAACAACAAAACAGCAGGTAACTTTTTATAGCTAAAGTTGCTTTATAGCTGAACAGTACAGGAAAGACTTGATGAAGGTCACGTTTTTATTAAAATCACACACACAGAAGAGGGGCTGGAGCGAGGGCACAGCAGTAGGTAGCAATAGCCTTGCACGCAGCCAACCTGGTTTAATCCTCGGCATCCCATATGGTCCCCTGAGCACTGCCAGGAGTAATTCCTGAGCGCAGAGCCAGGAGTAACCCCCTGAACATCACTAGGTGTGACTCAAAAATAGCAAAATAAATAAATAAAATAAAACCTTTAGTCCAAAACACCCACACACACACACCAATTTTTTTTTTCTCTTTGGGTCACATCAGGGAATGCTCAGGGGTTACTCCTGAGGAATTACTTCTGGTGGTGCTTGGGGGACCGTATGGGATGCCTGCAGATCAAACCCAGGTCAGCTGTATGCAAGACAAACGCCCTCCCTGCTGGACTATAGCTCTGGCCCCAACCACCACCAACACATTAAATTAAACCAAATCTTGGGGGCTGGAGCGATAGCACAGCGGGTAGGGTGTTTGCCTTGCATGCAGCCTACCCAGGTTCAATCCCTGGCATCCCACATGATCCCCAGAGCACCGCCAGGAGTAAATCCTGAGTGCAGAGCCAAGAGGAACCCCTGAGCATTGCTGCATCGGGCCCAAAAAGCAATAAATAAATGAATGAATGAATAGATAGATAGATAGATAGATAGATAGATAGATAGATACATAGATAGATACATAGATAGATACATAGATACATAGATAGATACATAGATAGATAGATAGATACATAGATAGATACATAGATACATAGATACATAGATGATAGATAGATAGGTAGGTAGGTAGGTAGGTAGGAAGGTAGGTAGGCAGGCGATGGATGGATGGATGGATGGATGGATGGATGAATGGGTGGGTGGGTGGGTGGATGGATGGATGGATGGATGGATGGATGGATGGATGGATGGATGGATGGATGGATGGATGGATGGATGGATGGATGGATGGATGGATGGATGAATGGATGGATGGATGGATGGATGGATGGATGAAATTAAACCAGACTACCAGAGACTGGGGGAAATAGTTCCAAGGCTTAACGCAGTTTTGCAAGTGGGAGGCACAGGTGGGCTCCCTGGAACCGTTTACTCCTGTGGCTCCCACACCCTCCCCAAGCTGGGAGTATTCCTGAGCGCTGCCGATGTGGCTCAAAAAGACTACAGGTGGCGGGGCCTGAGCGATAGCCCAGAAGGTAGGGCATTTGCCTTGCACGCGGCCAGCCTGTGCTGGCCCGGGTTCGACTTCCCGGCATCCCATATGGTCCCCGAGCACCGCCAGGAGTGATTCCTGAGTGCAGAGCCAGGAGAAACCCCTGAGCATTGCCGGGTGTGACCCAAAAAAAAAAAAAAAAAGGCTGCAGGGTCTCAAGACAGACAGCTCAGCACAGGTAAGGCATTTGCTTGCTCATGGCCACCCCAGGTCTGATCCCTGGCTTCCCTTTCGGCACCCCAAGCACTGTTGGGATGAGCCCTGAGCACAGAGGAGTAAGCCCTGAGCACCGCCAGGTGTGGCCCCAAAATTAAAATAGTAACAATCATTATAAGCTACAAACCTAGAAGCTAGCTGAACCAGTAGCCACTGTACAAACAAAAACAGATATAAACCACATATATAGACCACATGTGCCAGACAGCCATGGTGGTTATAAGGAACCTCTTAAAATCTGAATTAGAGATAGTACAGCGGGAGGGTGCTTGCCTTGCACAGGGTCGACCCGGGTTCAATCCCCAGCACCCCATATGGTCCCCCTGAGCCTGCCGGGTGTGATTCCTGGGCACAGAGCCAGGAGTAACCCTGAGCACAGGTTGGGCGTGCCCCCCACAAAAAATGCAAACGAAAACTACGGTGAGAGAGAAGGGCGGCCACAGGAACCTGGGTGCTGGAGGGTGGTACTGGGTCTCCAGCTTATGGTCTCACACTTGCAAAACAGGTGGTTTTGCCTCGGAGCTAGACCCGAGCCCAGGCTTAAAAGTGGATGCTTGGGTGTCTCGGGGTGACGCGCCCCCACTTTGGCTGCTCAGTTTCTGGATCCATAGGTAATACTGAGGTCCTGGAGACTCAAATCCACGCACGGGGTTTGCTGTCTTCTGCAAACACGGGTACACGTGGGCAAAACTATCTACACATGGGGCTGGAGCCAAAGCACTGGGGTAGGGCGTTTGCCTCGCATGCGGCTAAGCGGGGTTCGATCCCGGCATTCCATATGGTCCCCCACACACCGCCAGGGTATTTCCTGAGTGCAGAGCCAGGAGTAACCCCTGAGCATTGCCAGGTGTGACCCAAAAAGCAAAAAAAAAAAAAAAGGTGTCAAAGAGTCTCAACTATTGGGCCACCTGCAACTCACTAGAGAACTCTCCTCTTCCCTCCCACAGCTCACCTACAGGCTGCCTGCACCGCCCTGCCTGCACCAGGCCTGCTGGACAGGCGCCTCACCCCGCCCCCAGCCAGTAAATCTGCCTTCTGATAGGTGAGCTGGGCCGGGGTGGCACAGGTGGACCTAGGAAACCGGAAGCGGAAGTCTGGACTCCCCACTGCGGGTCCCGTGTGCATTGTGAGCCGGGGCTGAGGCTGACTTTGTGAGTCTGTCCCCTGAGCCTCTGCTGGCCACGAAGGCCACCACGCCACCCCGTACGGCCACGTTTCTAGACCCGGGGCTGGCGAGAGAGCAGGACCCAGGGCGCCATCCCCTGCGCCCCAGTGGGGAAGCCACGTTGCAGAGCTCCCTCGGGTCCTGGGGGCCCGACACAGCCCCGGATGCTCGGAGTCCTGGTGGACAGGCGACGCCAGTGGCAGCCCCCGCGAGCCCCCACAGGAGGCGAGAGCCTGCTGGCCCCCTCAGAAGGAGGGTACCATGGTGGACCCAGGATCCGGGCATTGTTCATCGGGGGTCCATGCAGGGGAGCCAAAACCCCTGCGTGATGGAAGCCAGGCCACAGCCCCAGGGGCAGGCGTGGAGCTGCCTGGGAAGAAGGGCCAGGGTGACTGCGGAGCTCCCGACGAACACTCCTCCGGGCTGGGGTTTGGGGTCAGGATGCGGGAGTGCCCCAGAACCTGGCCTCTGACCAGCAGCGATAAGGCAGGCCACGGAGTAACCGCAGATAGAGCCTTATCTTAAATCAACAGCACCCGCCTGCCCCTGGAAGGCTGCTTGGTTGCACTCTGCTGGATGCAGAGGCGCTAAGGCGCCCACTGATTAAATATACTGCCTGCAGAGGCGATAAGGCGCCCACTGATTAAATAAACTGCTGCAGCGAGGGAGGCGAAGGGCCGTATCTGCGGAGGGCTCAGCTGGTCCTGCGGCCCCTAGCCCCACTGAGTGCCCTGGTTTCTCTTTTTTCCTTTCATTTTTCTCATTTTGGGTGACAGCAGTGGCCTTAGGGGCTTCAGTCTCAGAGATTCAGAACAGCCAGACAAGGAGGTAGCCAAGTGAGTTGGGGGGTTGCAGAGGAGCGGTACAGCAGGGGAAGGCATTTGCCTCACTCCAGCTGATCTGGGTTCCATCCGTGGGTCCCCTGAGCACCTCTGGGGTGTGACCCCTGAACACAGCTGGAGGAACCCTAAGCACTGTCAGGTGTAGCTCAAAACAAAGAGAATCACACCAAGTGTGTGCAGGAAAATGTAGCAGGGAGGTGGGGTGTGGAGGCGGCACACCTTTCCCTGAGCACATGGGGACAGGGAGGCGGCAAGAACCAGATCAAGGTTACCGTCACCTCCAGAACTGAGCTTCCCACCGGCTCTTCTCTCCTCCCACATGAAGAACGCAAGGGGCAGAGCTGGGGCAAGACTCAGCCCTTAGTCCTTCAGGGCCCTGGGCAGCAAGAGGGAGCAGGAGTACGTGAGACAACGGCCGCCTCGTCAGAGATATCTCGGCCCCCCACCCAGACCCGTCCCGAGGCCAGAGACTGAGCTCTGCTCCCCCCCACTCAGAGCCCCCAGAACAATCCACATCCTCACCGTGTGCCACAATCCTGCCTTCTGTGTAGGGGGACCATGCAGGCGTGGGGTGGGGGAGTCCGGCGTGGCTGAGCCCACCATGGAGGGAGAGAGAGAGGGGGAGGAGAAGGGAAGGGGAGGGGAGGACTCCCTTGAGCCCAGAGCCAGGTAGTAAAGGGGCATGTCCAGGCCCCAGAGTGCGTCAGAGGCGGCCACCCTGCCCCGCCGTTGGTAGAAACCGTCAGGAACTCCCACCTTGCCCCACGGGAATGAGCCACTGCTCTCTGCTTACTGCCGCCCCACATCAAGGGGGCAAGTGGGGCCTCAAGTTCTTTTTCTTAGGGGTGTGGGATGGACACACCCAGCAGTGCTCAGGGCTTATTCCTGGATCTGTGCAGGGGTCACTCCCAGTGGACTTAGCGACCATATGTGGTGCTGGGGATCAAGCCCGGGTCAGCCACATGCAGGGCAAGTGCCCTACGTGCTGTGCTGTACTGTCACTTTGGCCTCCGGGCCCTGTAATGGAAAGTCATTTTACAAAAATGTGTCCAAACACAACATCCAAAACGGAACATGTGCATCGGGCCCACACCATGGAACAGGAAACTGTCGGATGCCGCTGACAGTCGATCCTCATGCTAAGAATCTGGGAGGTCCCAGCAAAGAGAGGTGTGTAACAGGTGGGGCTTGCCTTGCACACGGCATCCCCAGAAGTGACCCCTGAGCACAGAGGCCGAGTAAGTCCTCAGCACCATTAGGTGTGGCTCCAAAACTGGAAAGAGGAAAAAAAAAGAAACTGAAAAAAAAAATAAAATAAGGAAAGCATGTGGGAGAGCTCAGAGATGGTCTCACTCAATGACAGAAATGCCAGAGTTATCAGGTAAAGATCATTTCCAACCAATCCTGGGGGGCATGATGATGTGAGGTCTGAAGAACGTCTTTGAAGCCAACGGAAGAAAACTTCCAGTAAAGAAAAGGAAGTTGGGGTCAGCGTGAAGGCACTTGCCTCTGGGGGAAGCCCACGTGCCTCGGTACCACAGGACTGACCCCTCGGCACAGCCAGGTATGGTCCCAAGACGGAAACAAAATGGAAGGAAGGAAGGAAGCAGGAATGGAGAGGAAGAAACCAAATATCTCCCCCTAAGAAAGTGTAGTTTAAAACTGAAAACTACAACAACTAAATCATAGGACACTGTGCGTAAGCCCAAAAAAAAAACCAAAAACAGCAGCACAAAGGGGACCAGAGCAATAGCACTGTGGGGAGGGCGTTTGCCTTGCATGCAGCCAACCTGAGTTTCGTTCCCAGCATCCATTAAGGTCTCCTGAGCACTGCCAGGAGTAATTCCTGAGTGCAGAGCCAAGAACAGCTGAGCACCATTGGGCATCCACCCCCACACCAAATAGATATAGATATGGATATAGATATAGGTATAGATATAGATATAGAGATAGAGATAGAGATAGAGATAGATATATCGATATAGGTATAGGTATAGATGTATATATACATACAACCAGCCAGAGGGGCTGCAGCGATAGCATAGCAGGTAAGGCATTTGCTTTGCACCACGGTCGACCAGGGTTTAATCCCCAGCACCCCCATATGGGAGTATTACTACTGAGAATATGCCACCCGCACGGCAGAGCCTGGCAAGCTACCCATGTTGTATTTGATATACCAAAAACCAGTAACAATTATAGACCTCATTCCCATGACCTGAAGGAATGGTCTGAGGCTCGTCATGTTCCTGGAGCGGGCAGAGGCGACAGGATGTATGGAGATTTACTGGAGCCTGCAAGGCCAAGTGAAGTGATCCCATATGGTCCCCTGTCAGGGAGCCCCTGGGGTCCTCAACAACATCAGGAAGCTGAGTTCCCTTCTACCTCCAAAGCGGGTGGGGAATGATGAAAACTCAGGAATCTGGCGCAGTTTTATTTTTTTTTCTTTTTGGGTCACACCCGGCAATGCTCAGGGGTTACTCCTGGCTCTGCACTCAGGAATTACTCCTGGTGGTGCTCTGGGGACCATATGGGATGCCGGGGATCGAACCTGAGCCAGCATGGGCTGGCCGAGTGCAAGGCAAACGCCCTACCCGCTGGGCTATCGCTCCGGCCCCTCCGGCACAGTTTTAGAAGGCTTTACTATCATAGGTTCTTATATACAATCCAACAACAGGAAAAACCCTGTTTTGGGTTCCCAGTTGGGCCCGGCCACATGTAGGCCAAGATGCTGCCACTACGTGTTGAAGCCCAGCAGAGAACGAAGAGACAGAAGCCAAGGGAAGCCAAAATGGCAATAAGGGCTTCTCCCAGCTTCTTTTATAGATAGAAGGCCGCCAAAACTTCCCAGCCCGGCCCATCATGGGCTGGGCTATGATGAAGCGGGTAAACAACTCTATTGAAATGCAGCACTTCAGTAGATCTTTTTGGCTTTGCAAGTGCCAGAGTTGATTCTAAACCTCCTAGCAGAGCTGGGAGGGGCTGCAAGCTAAGTGTAGCTGGGGCTTAAAGCAGGGCATGTCGCCCATCCGAGCACCACCAGGAGTAATTCCTTAGTGCAGAGTCAGGAGTAACCCTGAACATTTGCTGGGTGTAACTCAAAAAAAAAAAAAAAAACATCGAGAATCAATGAACTGAAGACAGACGGAAATGGCCCCATCTGGCTGGAGAACAGCCCAGTGGATGGGGCTGAGTGCAGGCTGGCATGCAAGATGCCCGGATGATCCCTGGACCACATGCTCCCCCCAAACCCCACTGGGAACAAGCCCCAAGCACGGAGTTAGGGAGTAACACCCCAAGCACTGATAGTATGGCCCAAGCACAAAAACAGAAATGAGGGGCCTGAGCCATAACACAGCGGGGAGGGCATTTGCCTTGCACACTGCCAACCCAGGTTCCATCCCCAGCATCCCATATGGTTCCCTGAGCACCGCCAGGAGTAATTCCTGAGTGCAGAGCCAGGCGAGCATCACCAGGTCCAACCCAAAGAGAAAAAAGAGAAAACAGAAATGACCCACTCTGAGTCACAGAGCACAAACAGATTGAGAAAGAAAGCAAACCGCGTCTCAGGAAACTGTAGCCCACAGCGAAAACTTGGACGTTCGAGTCATAAGAGTTCGGGAGAGGAGAGGGAAGGGCAGCCTGCTCAGGGGTTACTCCTGACAGTGCTCAGGGGACCACATGGGATGCCGAAGCCCAGATGGGCAAGTGCAAGGCAAATGCCCTCCCTGCTGTGCTATTGCTCCGGCCCCATCTATAAAATGTTTTCTCTCTGTTGTTTAAAACATTTCACCAGGGAGTCATAGATACTGGTCCTTGTTATAAAAGATTCAGAAGACACAAAACGATTAATTTATTTTTAATGGACTCACCATGAGATGCACAGTTACAAGGTTGTTCACAACCGGGTTTCAGTCATACACTGTTCCAATATCCTTCTCTCCACCAGTGCACATTTCCCAGCACCAATGTCCCCAGATTCCCTCCCGCCATCCTCCCCACCTGCCCCCACCCCGCCCGGCCTGTCTCTGTGGCAGACACTGTTTTCTTTCTCTTTCCTGTGAGTATTACGGTCTGCAATACAGATACTGAAAGGTCACCATGCTGGTCCCTTTCCCTACTTTCAGCTCTCAGTTCTTGTCCAGTGAGTGGTTCTCAACTATCATTGTCTTACTGGCCTCTTCTCTATCCTAACTGCCCCTCCCCCGGCCCTTCCATGTGTGGCCAGCTTCCATCTGCAGACCAGTCCTCCCAGCCCTTTGTTTTTTTGGGGGTCACACCCGCTATGTTCAGGGGTTACTCCTGGCTCTTTGCTCAGGAATTACTCCTGGTGGTGCTAGGGGACCATATGGGATTCTGGGGATCGAACCCGAAGTTGGCCGCATGCAAGGCAACGCCCTACCCACTGTGCTATCACTCCAGCCCCTGGCCCTTTTTATTTTTTTTATTGTCCATTGTCAATACTTAAAATAACTGCTAATAGAGTTCAGATGGCCCGACAGCAACACGATAGTATTTATTTTCGTTGTTGTTTTGGCCACACCAGGCAGTGCTCAAAGTTTATGATAACTCATGCTGAGGTTCAGGGGACCATATGGGATGCCAAGGATTGACTCCAGATCTGCTGAGTGCAGGGCAAGTGTCCTACCCTTTGGACTATCGCTCTGGCTCCAACATGAAACTATTTAGAGCCAAAAAGCACAAGTATCTTTTACATTTAAAAAAATGACAAAAATAAATAAAAATAATAGCGCTGATGTGTTTCTGAATGTACAAGGAAGAAATATTTAAGTTAATTATATTCTA
>JAJIBD010009311.1:0-30164 GCA_021461705.1 Cryptotis parvus
TCACTTGATCACTTGAATCCTGTTGTTCATCGATTTGATCAGCGGGTGCCAGTAACATTTCCATTGGACCCTATCAGGTGCCAATGTAGCCCAATGGCATCTGCTTGATTCAGGAATATGAAAGCCTCTAACCATTCCTTCAGGGTCTTGACAAAGAAGTCTGACCATCTTGTAGGTGGGCGGCCTCGTGATCTTTTGACATCCCGTGGGATCCAGTCGGTAACGGCTCTAGTCCAGCAGTAGTCTCCAAATCGCATTACATGTCCAGCCCATCTGATTTTCGATGCCTTGGCAAAGCGAGACAGCATCCCTGATTCAGGAATAGCAACGGAGGTCAGAACTCAGAATTCCTTCTCTCACTTGAGTGAGGCGTGATTTCCAAGCATAGCTCTTTCGATTCCTCTCTGGGAGACCCAATAGCATTCTCATCCTGCTTTCCCTAGGGCCCAGGTCTCTGAGGTGTATGTTAATGCGGGGAGAACGGTGGAGTCAAAGAGATGTGCCCAGAGCCGGAGGTTCTTTGTACCTTTAGCTATTTCTTCGATGCCTTTGAAGTCATTCCATGCCACTCTCTTCCTCCTGCGCAGCTCAGGTTTTAGGTCATTCATCATGTTGACTTCTTGACCTAGGTACACATAACTGCTGCATTCAGAGATGTCTGTTCCATTGAGAGTAAATGGGGCCTCAGGAACTAGTTCATTCTTCATGAACATTGTTTTCTTTAGATTCAGCTGTAGACCTATCTTTCCACATTCTCGGTCAAAGTCAGCCAGCATTTGTGCCGCTTGGCTAATGTTTGGTGTTATTAGAACCATGTCATCAGCAAAGTGGAGGTGGTGTAGTTGCCGACCATCTATCTTCACTCCCATTCCTTTCCATTCTAATTGTCGCATGATATTCTTGAGGGTGGCACTGAAGAGTTTTGGTGAAATGGTATCACCGTGTCGAACCCCTCTTTTGACATCAATGATCACTTCTTTGTAGAATGGTGAGATCCTGGTGGTGAATCCATAATACAGCTCACAAAGGATCTTGATGTATTGGGTTTGAAAACTCTGTTTGGCTAGGGCTTCGATGACTGCTTCAGTCTCCACAGAATCAAAGGCTTTCTTTAAATCAATGAACGTGAGACAGAGTGGCATCTTGTACTCCCTACAAACCTCAATGAGCTTGGTTACTGTGTGGATATGGTCGATTGTTCTGAATCCTTTCCAGAAGCCAGCTTGCTCGCATGGTTGTCCCTTCATCTAGTGTTCTGCCAATCCTGTTCAGGATGACTTGTGTAAACAGCTTGTAGATGACTGAAACAGGCAGATGGGGCAATAGTTGCTGATGTCGTGAATGTCTCCCTTCTTGAACAGTAGAACTGTCCTGCTGGTTTTCCATTGGGAGGGCACCTTGCATTCGGACAGGTAGCATGTGAAGAGCCGAGCTAGTGTATTGATGAGTACCAACGGCAGATTCTTCAGGTGTTCGGGTCTGACTTTGTCTGGGCCTGGTGCTGTTCCCTTCTTTACCGACGAGATGGCATGTCGGATTTCAGAAGGGAGAACGTTGGGAATGACATATCCATCCTGTGGAAATTGGTATGTGGGCAGGTGGATGTGGCTATCAAAGAGATTTGAGTAGAAGTCATGGTTAATCTTCTCCATTGCCTATCTGGATGATGTGATAGATCCATCAGGGCATCGGAGGGCAGTCATCTTGGTCTTATAGTTGGCGAAGGAGAGGCAGGCAGTGCGAATGCTTTTCCGGCTTCTGCTGTGTCTTCCAGTATTTCTGCTCTTCTGTCTTTGAGGTCTTTTTTACGCTTCTCTGCACCGCTTTGCAAGCTTGGACGTTAGCATTTGGTCTCCCTGAGGCTCGCGCCTTGCCACGTTGGCGAATGAGCTTGAGAGTTTTGACGACAGGCATCCTTTTGTGTCTTTCTCTCTCTCAGCATTCTTCGCACAATCATGGATGTCCTGAACCAGTCGGTTGTATTCTTCATCGATGTCATCAATGGTGGTATCTTCCCATGTTGCTGCAATGGTGCCAAAGAGTTCCCAGTTGGTCGTTCTGGGAGTTCTCTTCTTAAACTTTGCAGCCTTTTCTCCCGTTGCGGGAAGTAGAATTTTGCACGAAGGAGATGGTGGTCCGATTCATAATAGAATTATTAGAGGTAATTATATATTAATATATCAATATACATTTCATGTATTTTTATTTTATATATGATAATATAAATAAGATTTATAGTAATTCTGTTTTCTAATAATATAATTTAATTATTTTATAATAATATAAAATATAATTAACATAGTTATAATGCATATAAATGTAATTATACAATTATTATTAAAATATAGGTGCCAGAGTGATAGCCCAGCGGGTAGGGCATTTGCCTTGCAAGCAGCCGGCCTATCCAGCCTGGGTTCGATCCCCAGCATCCCACATGGTCCCCTGAGCACCATCAGGAGTAATTCCTGAGTGCATAGCCAGGAGTAACCCCTGAGCATTTCCAGGTGTGACCCAAAAAGCAAAAAAATATATATAAAATATTGTTTTATAGCATACTATGTTATTTTAATATATATTATCAATATATTATTTAAGTAATTTATACATATATCATGAATAAATACTGTTGATAGTTTTCATATCATATGTCTTTAATTATAAAATATATATTTATATATTATATTTATATGTTTTATATTTATTATATTTATATATTACTTATATATTATATATTGTATATATAAAACCAGCAGAGCCTCGCAAGAAGCGGAGAGGAATTCCCTACACCTGAGGGTTGCCATATTCCACATCTGGACTCCCCTTTCCTGAGCTCCACACTGCAGAAGAGCTGATTACACACTGGATCGTCACTGACCCCCCCCTGCAGCAGTCTTTTTCAAGGCCAGCCCAGGTATGCCAATCCAGAGACTCACATACACAGGGCAGAGCTGTTACTTGCTCTCCCTGTGCCCAGCTGATCAGGAGGCGTCTGGGAGGGATGGCGGGTTCTAGCCCTGGCCCGCCACCCCAGCAGAGCCTCGCAAGAAGCCAGAGGAACCCCCACACCATGAGGGCCGCCTTTTCCACATCCAGATTCCCCTCTCCTCAGAGCTCCACCCAGCAGAAATGCTGATTACACCCTGGCTCGTGTTCATCAATAAATGCTCGAGTTTTGAGGTGACTATAAGATTATCTCACCTGCACAGCAGAGCCTGGCAAGCTACCCGTGTCATATTTGACATTCCAAATACCAGTAACTATTATAGACCTCATTTCCATGACTTGATGGAAAGATTTGAGGCTCTTTATGATCCTGGAGTGGGCAGATGCCCTTGGGCTATCTTGCATGTGACAGGACATATTGAGATGTTACTGGTGCCAGCTCGAGTAAATCAATGATGTATGGGAAGTCAAGTGATCAAGTGATAAAACCATATGATATGAATATTCATATATAAAAATGTTATCATACTATCAGTAACAAGACAACTATAAAAATTGTCTTGTTATTTCAATATATATTTAAGTACTTACTTTTCACTTAGTTTCACTAATTTAAAGTCTAAGCAATTGATATTCAGTAAAATAAATTCAACTAAATGTGTTATGGTAAATATTTTCTTGGTTCAGTAGTAGATTTAAAAATAACCGAATGTATCTTTATATATAGTCTTAACAGTATGTAAAGGAACTACACCAAGTTTTATCTTGGAACATCATTTATAATTTCACTTCTTCCTCGTGATGTCAAAGAAGTGATATAAAATACCACAAAACAGAACATAACTTATCTTAACTCCAGGACACACTTCTTTAAAAATTATTAGCACCTTTTAAAGTATAGAATATTCTCCTTACCAAAACTAAAGATGATGTTGGTGGTTTTATTTACTTTAATGGGTGAGCCCTGATGAACAGTATCTCATATCTATGCAACACAATTAACCGTCTTTTCTGTTCTTTAGATTACCGTAGAGAAAAGGGGGCCTACAATAATTACCAGAAGATATATTTTGAGGACACTGCTTTACTTGAATTTATGAGTAGTATGATCAGTCACTGATATTGTGGGCAAGAAATAAATTCCCCAAAAAATAGTCTCCCAAAGAACTTTGATGACTTTGCTAAGAATTATTTGAATGTTGACTAATTCATTCTGAAGATATATGAAGTTAGTAAAGGAAATTGTGCCGTTCTTCAAAAGAGTTAGCAAATCTAAGTTTTACTTGAAATTTCTATATTATTTAAATCCTAGAATTTTGTAGACTAGTCTGTTTATAAATACCAGAGAATTTTATATTGTTGGACAACTGTTACATTACAAGTTATAAAAGTATAAGGTATGGAAAGTCAGAGATGCAGATGTCTATTTGTAGGAGAACCTGACAGCTTTGAACTTACAATTGATAAAGGGGGGCAGGAGGGGAACATGCAGGGCACCTGTATGTCCACCCACCTGATTCCTGATCCTTGTGTCTCCTACAAAAGGATTTTATGGAGAACACAAAATAATTAAACCAAACATATGTTTAAAATGATGGAGGAAGAAAGTAAAGGAAGCCAGCTGGAATAGAGCGAGGCTTTGTTTAAAGGGAGAGGGAAAGTAAATGCTTTATCACAGGTGCAGAAAGAGAACTCCAAAAGTTGTCTTCATCTTTCTATTTTTTTTTAAGATTTCATATCTTCCTATTTCCAATTCCCTTCCACGCTCCTCCTAAATTACCTGGGGTCAGACAGAGAACTCCACCCAGCAGACCAGCCTATCACAGCCCGGCCCGCGGCCAAAAGCGGCAGCGTGGTTCATCAATAAATGCTGGACTTAGAGATGACTACAAGAGTATGCTACCTGCACGGCAGAGCTTGGCAAACTACCCATGTTGTATTTGATATGCCAAATACCAGTAACAATTATAGACCTCATTCCGGAATGGATTGAGGCTCTTTATATTCCTGGAGCAAGCAGATGCCCTTGGGCTCTACTAGCATGAGACAGGACATATGGAGATGTTACTGGGGCCCAATCGAGCAAATCGAAGATGAACGGGAAGACAGTGATACAGTGATACAGTCAGAGGTCCTAACCATGTCTGTACACTGTCATGGGGTGCCTTGATTACTATAACTGTCATGGAGCTGGGAGGTGTGATATTTATATGTTAAGATATTGTAAAGTTAAGATATTATAATGAGTGCATAATGAGCTAGAGTTCTCTCTACCTTTGCCTAGGACTGACCTAATCCTGCTACCGTTGGTTACCACAGAGGAAGAGAACTTGTAAATGCACACAGTATTAGGTAAAATTTTCTTTTCACCATAAATTTGGCCTTGGCATTGCTTACTCACATAGCTGGTTTAAATTCTAGGACCTGCTTTTCTTCTCCTTTTTTTCTAATACTCCCATGACCTATGTCACTAGCTATCCAGCTTCTAATATAGTACATTTAATCAACATCTTTATCTTAGGTCATAATTTGTTCTTCACTTATATTTATTATTTTGTTTTTATAGATCCTGTTAGATGTATACATATCTAATATTTATCACATCGGTCATATATGCCAGAAAAATAGTGATTCTAATATGCATGCATATAGCATTACCCTGTTAGAAATAAAAGGAAACCTTAATTTTAAATAATTCAAATGAAATAGCCTTGTGTTCATATACTTATGTCTACACCAGCCTAATCAACAGCAAAGATAGAAAATTAATAATTCATAGCTTTGATTACCTTTAATCAAATAGGTGGACATTTGAGGCTATAAAAGTCAAATATGCTTAAATATATAAAGTATATAAATATAATGAAAATGTGAAGGAACACAATTAATGCTGGTATATTTACTGGTGCCATATGTTATAACCATTAGTTACAGCAAACATCTGTAGGAAGATACCAAAATTTGTCTTAGCGTTAGTGTAAGATTTTAATTAAATCAACAAGGGTCTAAGTTTCTCTAACCACTGAAAGGTTTCTTTTTTGTCCTATTGTAAAAATTTATTCCAAGCAGAGTTCTTAAGGTTCTTACAACATGTTAAATGAATGTGTGTTAAAAACTGTTTTTAAACCACATTATTTCTACCTAAGAAAGCAAATTTAATCCAGTAGCTTTTCTCATTCATTCAATTATTTATTCATCATTCATCTTATAAATATTTATTGAGCTCTCTGTTCTTATGCTATTGTTGAGAAGGCAGAGACATAAAACACAGGGCAGTATTACTGTGTGGTAAATGCTCAGGGTTATTTAATAAGTTAGACAACTCACAGGAACAAATAAATTAATTACAAAAGTCCCTCAATAATGTTACTTTTAAAGTAACTGGGTTTAAAAAATAAAAAAGTTGCTTACATTAGATTTCATTATACTATAAAAGAACTGGCAAGTAGAAACTCTAGAATTATTATATTTACATTAAGGAAAATTAGGCAAGATGCCTATCTTCTTAACTTTATATTCATTTGATGGACAAACATTTTTCATCTATTCTCTTCGATTATAGAAATTCTTGAAAGGCATTGTAATGGGTTCATTTTAATAAGAGAGAGGACAATCATACATAAAATGGCTAAATTATTCTCAGTTTAGGATTTCTCTGTTTATTTATTTATTTATATTTGCCTCAGGCTTGGGGGACATTAAGGCCATGTTATAAATCCTGGTCACTGCTTTTTCTAAAGAGCAAAATGAGAGTTTATTAGCATCTCAGTGGTTGCCTCAATAATGACAAAACAGTTGCTCATTACTGCTCATTAGTTTCATATTAGATTCATTTGCAATAGCAATACATCTTCTATTCATACTCAACTGCAAAACAACTGATATGATTTGACACCTGCTGTACAATAGAATTCATTAGACAGTAATAATACAAATAGAAATTCAGAAGCTGGACTTTATTTGCCTCGATGATAACTGTACAGTAAAAAGGCTCTGAAATCATTGAGGCTGGAATAAGATAAATATGCACAGCAAACGATCACGGTTTTCAACACTGAATTCTGTTTTCTTTCTATAATATTATATATCTGGAATGTAATAGACAATAAGTGGCATATTTTCTAGAATAATGAAGTACTTATAATGATAGATGAAATGAAATACTAAAGAACTGTACTGAATTTAAGGAGATGACCGAGATCATTTTTAAATTTGAGGCAAAATAAATTATCTTTTCACTTTTTTAATATTTAAGTCTAAAACCCTGGGGAAGAATCAAATTTCAAAGTATACCTAATCATTACTTCTAATATTCAATTATGTTGGTTTACTTGAACTCCTTGTGGCTATTGCCACATGTCGCTGTATGAGAGACTTTCAACTATTATTCTTTTGTTTAGATGCATGTCATCTAAATCACCTAAACACAATACACAAATCAAAGTGAAATGACTATTTCTGCTTCTCAGAAATGTTTTAGAAAGAAAATGTAACATACTTTGTTTCAGGTAAGAGAATCTATAGTTAGCTTGCTGTATTTCCATAGAAAATAAGACAAAATACATTACCAAGCCCTAAAAATATATGAGTCATGAGAGACTGTTTGGCCTCAGTCCACTCTCCTCTTATCGGTACAAACAATATTCCAGGAGTTGTAAAGTAATAAAATACTCATACATTTGCAACTATAATTTCACAACACTTTATCATATCCTCAGATTTTAAGTGCTGAAAATCTCAATTACAGTTGAATTCCTACCACATTATGCAAGACTAAAATGCTGAAATTCAAGAAATATTTATAGAGTGAATTAATAGAGTGGTGTGAAAAAACAATGAATAATATTGTTATCAGTTTCATATATTGTTATCAGTTGCTTATATTTTGGTAGAAATTATGAAATCTGAAGAGATATCTCCTTTAAAAATAACATTAGCATTTAATAATATATAGAATGGTAATCCATATCTACTTTAAGAAATGAGAGATTACTTTAAGTCAAAAGTACAGGAGAAATTTATTTTGTTGGATGGTTGCATCTTCTTTTCAAATTCTAAAGAATGAGTTGAATTGGTTAGGTAGAGCTGAGAAACAAATAATTTTTTTTATAATTAAACACTTTATTATACCACAATGAGATATACAATTACAACATTGCTCATGTTTAGAGGTTTCGGTCACATAGTGTTCCAGCACCCCGCCTCCACCAGTGAGCATTTCCCACCACCAATGTACCCAAATTCCCTCCCTCCCATAGCCTGCTTAAATGGCAGGTTCTTTATCTCTTTTCTCTCTCCCTTTCTCTCTTTTCTTTCTCTTACACATTGTGGGTTGCACTACATACACTTAGAAGCCATCATGTGCATTTTTTTGCCTGTATTTAATGCTCAGTTCTAGGTTGGTATCAGCCCTTTCGACATTTATTCACACATGTTCCCTTCTCTGTCTTACCTAACCTCTGACTCACACACATTTGCAGTAATTTCCACTATTGGTAAGACCACCTGATATATTTATGTCATGCAAATAAATGCAGTCATTCTATGTCTCTCTATTTCCTTCTGACTAATTTCACTCAACATGATTCTTTCCATGTCGATCTATTTATGGGCAAATTTCATAACTTCATTTTTCCTAACAGCTGCATAGTATTCTATTGTGTAGATGTACCACAGTTTCTTTATCCAGTCATTAGTTCTCGGGCATACTGGTCGTTTCCAGGTTCTGGCTATTGTAAATAGTGCTGCTATGAAAATAAAAGTGTGAATTGTGTTTCCCCTGTGTGTTTTTGGCTTCCCAGGGTATATTCCCAGGAGTGGTATGGCTGGGTCAAAAGGGAGCTCAATTTCTAACCTTTGAAGGAATGTCCACATTGTTTTCCAAAAAAGGTTGTACAAGTCAACATTCCCACCAACAATGTATGAGAGTCCCCTTTCCCCGCATCCATGCCAGCACTTGTTGCTTTTACCCTTTTGGATATGGGCCAGTCTCTGTGGTTGAGGTGAATCTCATTGTTATTTTGATTTGCATCTCTCTGATGATTAGTGATGATGAACATTTTTTCATATGATTTTTGGCCATTCGAATTTCTTCCTTGTCAAAGTTTCTGTTCATCTCACTCTCTCCATTTTTAGTGGGATCAGCTGTTTTCTTCTTGTATAGCTGTACCAGTGCCTGATATATCCTGGGTATTAACCCCGTATCAGAAGGGTATTGGATGAATATTCTTTCCCATTCTGTGGACTGTCTTTCTATCTTGGTCACTGTTTCTTTTGAGGTGCAGAAGCTCTTTAGTTTCATGTAGTCCCATATGTTTATCTTTTCTTTTAGTTGCTTTGTTAATGGTGTTTCACCTTTGAATATGTCTTTAGCTTCAATGTCTTTAACTTCAATGTCTTTAGCTTCAATACTTTTCCTATATTTTCTTCAACGTAATTTATTGATTCAGGTCTGATATTGAGGTCTTTAATCCATTTTGATCTGATTTTTGTGCAAGGTGTTAGACACAGGTCCAAATTCACTTTTTACATGTAGCTGTCCAGTTTTCCAAGCACCACTTGTTGAAGAGGCTTTCTTTATTCCAGTTTGGACTCTTTGCACCTTTATCATTTGACTCGGGAGAAAGAACTGGCCTATGTTTAGAAGTAGAAATATTTCCTATGTAAATATTAATGGCATCTCTTGATAGAGCAGGGCCTAAGGTGGAGAGCACCAGGTCACTTTAAATCTTCACCCATGGAACAGGTAACTAATTATAATGTAAAAAATGGATGGCTGGTACTGGATTTCACAGCAGATAAGGGGGGAGCCTCCAACCCCATTTCTCTGTCTCCTCTCTCTCTCTCTCTCTCTCTCTCTCTCTCTCTCTCTCTCTCCTCTCTCTCCCCACCCCTCCCCTTATGCTCTCTGGATTTTCTTTCCCATCAGGTGGGGTAGCATGCCCAGACACAGGGCCCAGTACAGGTAAGCCAAGCAAGGCCAAGCAAGGGCAGGTAGAAGTACAGGCTGGGCTCAGAGGCTCCAGTTAATTCAGGTACAGACAGGGCTAGGACGCCTAGGTTGTGGCAAGGTACTGAGAATAGGAATCTCATCCACATGCACAGGGATATGACCAGACACTAAGAAAGGTCAGTAAGGATGACAAGAGCTTCTGGGCTATAGCTGAGGAGCCCACCGACAGGTTCAGGACACAGGGATCTCCAGGGGTCATGGTCAGAGTCTGGGAAAGCATACACAGGACAGAGAGAGTAGCGCAGGGACAGGACATGGCCATCATTCATGGGAGTCATGTAGACTGCAAGGAGCAGGACAGAGAAGTCATTCAGGGGACCAGGCAGTATCAAGGACAGGACTGGTGACATCGTTCACATGTATAAGAGAGGCCTAGACATTTGGGAAGGGACCTGGAAACATCTACCTTTTCTGCACATTAAACTAATTTTTAATCTTCCAAGTTTTGTGTGCAAATCTTTCATATAATTCTCAAGAATCCACCAGCACAGGAAAATCCACTTTCTCATTAACATCTCTACTAGACATTTTACAATATATTTAAAGTTTGTAAATAAGTTGTTTTGACATTTATGTGCTGACTCTTCATATACCACTGCCAAAGTATGCTTTATATTTTTTAAACCACAAAGTACATCAAGTAGAAAAAAAAATAAGATATTTCAAGTAGACCTATTGGAAGAAATTTAAGTCAGAGATTTGTGGGAACCATCTCTCTAAAAAAGAATTCAACAGACTTTTCTTAAGAAGTGCAAACCAGGTCTCTGGAGAAACTACTACAATTCCTTAGAAATGCAGATTATTTTAAAAGCAATGGAAGCCCTAGAGGCTAATAAGAAAAAAGTGACCTTTATATAGAGAGATATAAAATCACTTTTTAGATCACACCCAGCAATGCTCAGGGGTAATTCTTGGCTCTACACTCAGGAATCACTCACAGCAGTGCTCATGGGGGACCAAATGGGATACAGGAACTCCAACCCTGGTTGGCCAGTGGCATGGCAAATGCCCTGCCCTGCAGCTGTACTCTGGATCTAGCCCCAAGTTATTAACCTTGTGTTAGTCCTTTCCCCATTTCTTAGTGGATTAAATGATCTTTTCTGTCTTCTCTAGAAAAAAACATTTCTTCTCCCTTACATACTCCTCAATACTATAAGCATGTTGGGGCCGGGCGATAGCCCAGCGGGTAGGGCGTTTGCCTTGCATGTGGCCGGCCCGTGCTGGCCCGGGTTCGAATCCCGGCATCCCATATGGTCCCCGAGCACCGCCAGGAGTAATTCCTGAGTGCAGAGCCAGGAGAAACCCCTGAGCATTGCCGGGTGTGACCCAAAAAAGCAAAAAAAAAATACTATAAGCATGAACCTAAACTATAGTATTCAAACTCAAAAACATACCTTTTGAGGAGGCAGACTAGGAACCTAAAGACATTGGTGAAGAAGTTGAAACTAGTGATACAATTGGTGTTGGAACATTGTAGGTCTGAACTATTATGAATAACTTTGTAAGTAAAGGTGCCTTAATTAAAACATACAAAAAAATGAATGTAAATACTGATAAGACTATTCTCAACTCTACCCACTATAGAGAAGAAAGGAAAAAAGTATTACTAATTGTGATGGTGAAATAAGAGAAGTTGTTACTAGTAAGAAAGCTGCTACTTGCTCTCCCTGTGCCCAGCTGCTCTTGAGGCGCCCAGGAGGGATGGCGGATTCTAGCCCTGGCCCGCCACCCCAGCAGAGCCTTGCAACAAGCCAGACGACCCCCTCCCTCCATGAGGGCTGCAATCTTCCACATCCAGACTTCCCCCTCGTCAGAACTCTACCTAGCAGACCTGCCTATCACAGCCCAGCTCGCGCGGTCTCTTGCTGCCAAGTGGTTCATCAATAAATGCTGTATTTAGAGGTGACTACTAGAGTATGCCACCTGCACGGCAAAACTGGCAAGCTGCCCGTGTCGTATTTGATATGCCAAATACCGGTAACAATTATATTAGGTCATTCCCATGACCTAATATAATGATTTGAGGCTCTTTATGTTCCTGGAGCAAGCAGAGGCCCTTGGGCTCTACTAGCATGAGACAGGACATATGGAGATATTACTGGTGCCCGCTTGAGCAAATAGATGATGAACGGGAAGGTAGTGATAGTGATAGTGTTACTAGTAAATTAAAGGTAAGTTACAGAGACTGAACCTTGACATTTCACTAACACCCAGGTGCCAATATCTAGTGATACTGACGTGTAATTTTAGCTTTCTGACCTGGAATTTTAGCTTTGAAGTTTTTCTTCATGAAATGGACCTTACTCCAGCTCCCATAATGGATTATTATTGGCCTAAACTTGCCAAATTCCTTGCTCTTACATTTAGTATAAACTAGAGATTCTGGGAATAGGATGTGGACACTAAGGTAATTAATTTATGTTAATTTTGGCAATAGGGTAACTAGAATCAGAATAAAATTGACACATCAAGTAAGCAAAAGACCATAGTCTATGGCATATAGGACTCTATTTCTGCATTTAAGTGTACTACCAAGTTTTAATCAGGTTTGAGCTAGGTAAAATATTTTCCTATTTCATTGCAAAATAAAGTGTACTTAGTCTTCCAACAAGACACCTACTCACCTTCATTGCTAATGTTTCTACTTGTATATAAGCTTTGCTTTCTGAATAATTTTTTCAGCTTGTCATTTTCTCTCATATTATTCTCTATGGTAGTGCTAACCTTGCATGTTGTATAATATTCAATGTATAAAAAAGTAAATTAAAATTTCAATTATAGTTTACCATGTAAGCTATACAGTAAAATTATACTCTTGCTAATCAATGGATGTTATCCAAGGTAAAATACATGACTTTATACAAGATTGAAACGATATAAGCAAAAACTGGCACATAAGGTACATTTCTTTCCAGAAAAGCCTAAATCCTTTAGCCACACTTTTGATGCTTCCTTCTGTTTTTAAAACAATTGGGATTAAGAAAACACACATTCTGATTATGATGGATATGGAAACAGTTCTCTACAATGATAATTTAGTTTGCTGTTCCTCAATGATATACTCAGTTACACAGGAAGTACATCTATGTGTTATCTTATCCTGTTTTCCAGTAAGTTAAATTGTAAACTGATTTACAATAAGAAATCTAGACAAACAAAATATAGCATTTTTCAGATACGCATTCTCCAGTATCTTTCTCATAAATATCAGAAGGTTTACAAGTTCTAGCTAAGGTATACATTGTTTCTGAGTAAACAAAAATGAACTCACTAGTTTTATACCACGCCAAAAAAGCCTGCTTATTGAAATTCATATATGTGATATTTTATAAAATGTTAACAGAAAAAACAAATTTCCTAGGCATAATATTTTGAACATTGTTTAATACACTAAATGAAAATTTAGTCTCTAAAATGTCTTAAAGGGACACACCACACACACAACACAACACCACACGCACCACACAATGCACCACACCACACACACACACCCCCACACACAAACACAACACACACACCATACACACACAAAATTAAAAAATAAAATGTCTTAAAGGTTTACAACAATAATTTTATTTTGTTGCAGCAATAGCTTTGCATACACTTCATTGACTTAAAGTTTGTATTGGAGCCACACCTGGCTGTGCTCAGGGATTCCTCCTGGCTCTGTGCTCAGAGATCACTCCTGATGTGTTCAGCAGACCAGAAGCAGAACCAGAGACAGTCACATGCAAGGCAAACACCTTTGCTCTGACACCAAATTGTGTATACTTCCTATTTATATCTATAATAAATTTAACTATATACAAAGATAGTCAGACCTAAGAGAAATAAATGTTGAATTAACTGTACTGGCTAACTTATAATTTTCACTTTCGAACTCCCATCAACTCATCATGCAATTTTGAATTAGTTTGAGTAATAAATTTCTACTTTCCTGCTATCCATCACAAAAGAGTAAGAGTGCTGAAATTTCTGTACTGAAATATTCAATAAAACTTCAGAGGAAAAAATTTAATTGTTAAGAAATCTTCTTTCCAAGTGTTTAACTAGGTAGACTGTCCATTTTTCTTATATCAATAGCACATTTATGTGATTATCAACCACAAAACCACATATTAATTTTTGAAAACTTCTTTTCATAATGCAGAAAGGAATAAGAACTTCTCCTGTAATCACGATGATTCTTCTCCGGCTGGTCAAGCAATTACATTAACATCAGACAGATAGTAGAAAAAATAACAAATTTAATTCAGTGGAAATTACTTCTGCATGTAGATTCTAAATCAGGTATTTATTCTGTCATAATAAGGGTATTTATCCTTAACTAAGAGTAGAAAAGAGGTCTGTGTCTTGAGCAACTGACTCTGCACTCATGAATTGCTCCTGGCGGTGCTCTGGGGACCATATACGATACAAAGAATTGAAGCTGGGTCTGCTACAACAAGGCAAATGCCCTACGCTGTACTATTGCTCCGGCCCTAGGATTTTATAGATGTTGTTTACATCAGAGAAAGTTTTACTGTTTTAAATTTTTTAATTGATTTGTACTGAAAACTAGTGCACAGACTTAAAAACATATTGTTTTGTAAAACTTTTTTGTTCTGAAGAGATGAAAAATCACATTTATACAGTGTATCACTTGTATCACTTGTCTTCCTGTTGTTCATCGATTTGCTTGAGCAGGTGCCAGTACCGTCTCCATTCATTGGGAATGAGGTCCATTATTGTTACTGTTTTTGTCATACCGAATACACCACAGGTAGCTTGCCAGGCTCTGCCATGGCTCTGGGTCTATCCCAGGAGGCCCAGTCTTTTTCTATGTCAGACTATCAAACATCCAGGGCCCATGGGGCAGAGCCCTGGGTGTAAGCAAGCCTGTCTCCTGTCTGTCACCTGCTGACGCAGCTGGGCACCCCACAGTCACACCTGCAACACCTTGAGGGGCATGTTATGCAGTGTACATAGGATAAAACTAATACAAATGATCAATAGTAAAAAGTCAATAATTATTGCAATTAATACAAGATTCTATTCCGCAAATTTATAAAATTAGTTCAAGAACCTGGACACATGATATGGAAAAGGTGCTTGCCTTGTGCACAGCTCACTCAGTTTAATATATGACAGTTTATATGGCCCGCAGAGCACTACTAGGAGTAAGCCCTGAGCACAGAGCCAGGAGTAAGCCCTGAGCACACCTGATATGCTCCTCCTAAAATGAATAATATAAAAACTAAGCTCACTTCCAATTATGAGATCAGACTAAGTGATTGGAATATTTTCAGACATGGTAATATTAAATAAAAAGTGCTTAAAGATCTATTGGCTTCAGTGTAAAGAAAAAATGGGATTTTTTAAAATAAGGTGTGCTTTTGACCATTCCAGTCTGCCTCAACAACTAAGGTTAACAATGATTTTAGTTGAATGATTGCAAGATCGATGTTTACACCTATTCTATTTAAATTCTATGCAGCATTTCAAGTTGGTTCAACAGCATTTATTGAGTGTTTGCTATATATAAGTTTTGTGTATTTTCTGCTGGTTATTCAAAATCGAATGTGTTTCTAATCCTTGCTTTCAAAGAACTTCTATTTTTTGTATGGGAAGCAACATTAACTTTAATTAAAGCATTTATTAGTTAGGAATTTTTTTGATTTTTATAAGACATCAATAAAGTTAGTTCTAGATAAAAGAGGAATCGTGTTGCAGTAGGAACCTAAAGACAGGTGATTGGGAAGATAGTAGGAAGTAATGGTGCTTTTTGTTTCGGGGTTCTGCAATAGCTTAATTTTTTATCCAGTATATTCATTTCAGATTTCTGATGCACAGAGAAAAAATTGACTTAAATAATTGACTTACAAAAGTACTAATACCAACCTAGAACTGAGCATTAAATACAGGCAAAAAGATGCACATGACAGCCCTTTAATGTATGTTCTGTAATCCACAATCTGGAAGGGAAAGAAAAGAGAAACAGATAGAGAGAAAGGGAAAGAAATAAAGAACCTGCCATGGAGGCGGCTGGGGGAGTGGGGGAACCGGGGACATTGATGGTGGGAAATGGGCACTGGTGGAGGGATGGGTGCTGGAACACTGTATGACCGAAACCCAAATATGGACATCTTTGTAATTGTATATTTCATGGTGGTACAATAAAATACGTATTAAAAATTAAAATTGACTTAAATAATTAAAAGTTATTAGCTATTACTTTGGGTTGGTTTATGCTACAAAATTTGTGGTGATTTGTTGAAGTTGTAATAGAATAACGATTATATACATCCATATTTATCCTAAAATTAAATATTTAACAATGTTGCTTTGCAGTCAAACATCAGGAACAATAAAATAAACTACTGAGTTTGGTCATATGATATAAGCTCTTATTTAACTTCTGCCATTGTTTTTTTTTTTTTTTGTTTTCTTTCTTTCCTTTTTTCCTTTTCTTTCCTTCTTTCTTTCCTCCCTCCCTCCCTTCCTTTCTCCTCCCTCCCTTCCTTTCTCCCTCCCTCCCTCCCTCCCTCCCTCCCTCCCTTCCTTCCTTCCTTCCTCCCTCCCTCCCTCCTCCCTCCCTCCCTTCCTTCCTTCCTTCCTCCCTCCCTCCCTCCCTCCCTCCCTCCCTTCCTTCCTTCCTTCCTTGTTTCCTTCCTTCCTTCTTTCCTTCCTTCCTTCCTTTCCTTTATTTTCTTTATGTTTTTTAGTGGAAGGGGGCAAATCTAGCTGTACTCAGGACTTACTCCCTGGCTCTGCACTCAGGGATCACTCTTGGAGAAGCTTAGAGAAACCATATAAAGTTCCTGTGTATCAAACCTGAGTTGACTGACTAGAAGGCAGGTTCCCTATGTACTGTATATTTTTCTAGCTCTACCGTCAGTTTTTCAAGCCATTTGTCTGTTTTGCTATTCTAAGTCAGCTCTTTAAATGCAACTAGTAGCATTTTTCTTTATTATGAGATGTGGTAATGTTTTCTTCTGGAGTCAAATAGACTTCGCTGTGAACTATCTTTATCACTTCCTATGTCAATGATTGTGGGTATATTATATAGTCTTTCTGAGCCAGCAGTATTTATATGTAAAATCAGGTGAAAATTCTAATACGTCCTTCATTATTATTTAATACTAGATTAAATGATGCATGAAAAGTATTTGGTACTTAGTAATCATCTAGTAAGTATGAAACATCCTCATTATCTTTGACCTTTCAAGAGTTTTCTTTTTGACCTTTGCATTAAGTATTTAAACAATGTTATCTATATTTTTGTATATACAAGATAAAATCTGTTTAATCAGATTTTATTGCTTTCTTTAACAATTTAGTTATTCATTAAATTCTATTATCTGACAAGAATACTTTGAAGTACAGACTAAAGGAATACTATACAGACTATATATTGTTTTAAGACCTACATAGTGTAGGAAATCTTGTTTTCAAATGGAATATTAACCTGCTTGGTTATAAAATTCCATAATATATTCCGTTAGAAGGTCTGTACCAATATTATGGCTTCTGATTTTTAATAAAACTTATTATCTGAGACAAAATTAGTTATATTTTCCTTATAGAAAGCATTTAAATAACTATTTTGTTAACATAGATAATTTTACAATATTTTCTATGATTGGGCACAGGGAGAGCAAGGAACAGCTCTGCCCCATGTCTTAGAGTCTCTGGACCAGCATACCTGGGCCAGATTGAGGAAGAAACGGCTGCAGGGTGGGTGTCGATGATCCGGGCTGTGATGGGCTGGTCGGCTGGGTGGAGTTCTGAAGAGAGGGAAGTCGGATGTGGAAAATGGCGGCACCCATGGAGTGGGTGGGGGGGGGTCGTCTGGCTTGTTGTGAGGTTCTGCCGGGGGTGGTGGGCCAAGGCTAGAACCCACCATGCCTCCCGACTGCCTCATGAACGGCTGGGCACAGGGAGGGCAAGGAACCGCTCTGCCCCATGTCTAAGAGTCTCTGGACCAGCATACCTGGGCCGGATTGAGGAAGAAATGGCTGCAGGGTGGGTGTCGATGATCCGGGCTGTGATGGGCTGGTCGGCTGGGTGGAGTTCTGAAAGAGAGGGAAGTCGGATGTGGAAAATGGCGGCACCCATGGAGTGGGTGGGGGGGTCGTCTGGCTTGTTGTGAGGTTCTGCCGGGGTGGTGGGCCAAGGCTAGAACCCACCATGCCTCCCGACTGCCTCATGAACGGCTGGGCACAGGGAGAGCAAGGAACCGCTCTGCCCCATGTCTTAGAGTCTCCCTGTGCCCAGCCGTTCATGAGGCAGTCGGTAGGCATGGTGGGTTCTAGCCTTGGCCCACCACCCCGGCAGAACCTCACAACAAGCCAGACAACCCCCCACCCACTCCATGGGTGCCGCCATTTTCCACATCCGGACTTCCCTCTCTTCAGAACTCCACCCAGCCGACCAGCCCATCACAGCCTGGCTCGACGCGTAAGCGGCCGCGCGGTTCATCAATAAATGCTTTATTTGGAGGTGTTTAAAGAATATGCCTCCCGCGGCAAGCCTAGCAAGCTGCTCGTGTTGTATTTGACATGCCAAATGCCAGTAACAACTATATTAGGTCATTCCCATGACCTACTATAATGGTTTGAGGCTCTTTATGTTCCTGTAGCAAGCCGATGCCCTTTGCTCTACTGGCATGAGACAGGACATATGGAGATATTACTGGTGCCCGCTCTAGCAAATAGATGATTAACGGGAAGATCGTGATCGTGATCGTGATCTATGATTATTGATTTTGATTATACATTTTCTAGAATTCTGTGGGTTTTATAAATTTATAAATCCATAAATATTTGATATATGGTAAATTTGCTAAGCTTTCTGTGCCTCAGTTTCACATTTGTAAAATCAGGAGTGTGGAAGTGTCATCTTGGACTGTTGTGACGATAAAATCTATTATTACATGTAAAATTAAAATGATCTGGCACATTGTAAGTATTCAATAAGTGTGAGTTATCATATCACTGAAAATTCTAATTTACATGTTCTTTACTGAATTTAAATTTTGGACAGAAGTAATCTTCAAGCAAGCAAAAGTTTTGGCACTCTAATTTATCTGTAATGTCAAGCACAATATCAATTCTTAAAAACATTTGCAAAAATAATTTCTAAATAATGACCATGTTAAATATTAGAAAAATTTAGTACTGCTATTACAAATAAGGCAACACCTATATCAGAAATGTTTAGTACTTTAAAGATATAGGCAATAGTGGCTTCATGACAATAAATGTCAATTTCTCTTTAAGAATTTAGAAATAATAAGTCTTGTAATAACATTAGTTAAAATTTATCTGTGACTCATTCATTTCTGAATTTTTTAGCAACATGGAATAGAGAAATGAGCCAATTATCTAGGAAATTGAGTTGCTGATAAGAACAGAAAGTTTTGACCTAATTGGCATGAGTATACTATTTAATCGTACTATGGTTTCCCATTGTGACTGAAAAAAGACATGATAACTCAGTTATTTCAAAAACACTCAGAACTTCTAGTTCTGATTCAGAATGTCCTTTTAAACAAGTTCTTTTCCATTTTTTCAGTACATCAAGATAGCCAATGTGACATGTTTTATAAAGCTGAATTTTTGAGGAGCATCAGAGGCTCTAATTGCTCCTCAGAATAACTCCTTTATTGATTGCAATAGAAAGTAAATCAATAATTTAACAAACAGAATAATAATATACAATTAGAGTAACTAGAACTATATGTTGTCAAGTTTAAAACTGATTCAAGCGTTAGAAGGAAATTACAAATACAAATGTACATTCAACTTAAGGGCACGCAGAATATTAGAAAAAGAAGCATTACATATACACTAAAAAAAACAAAAATTTAAGCCATAATGCACATAGCTACAAGAAAATACATAAAAGCATTAGGAGGATTTATATCAAGGAAATATTAAAACTCTATTCACAGACATTTTTTGAAATAGTAAAATAGGAAATGCTAATTAGGTGATAATCATGAGATATTCAGATCTAGGCAAGGAAAATGTGTTATGATGACATAAAGTCAAACACTACTTAACCTCTAAAGAATAAAAAGATAGTTTTTGTATGTTAATATGTAGCAATTTTCAAGATATATATTAAGTAAAAAGACTAAATAAAATATGCATTTCTTTGTAAATATTTATTGTCTGTGCATTAGATGGAATATGTTATTGATATTAAGGCGGGTTCTAACCCTGGCCCACCATCCCAGCAGAGCCTCGCAAGAAACCAGAGGAACCCCTACACCCTGAGGGCCACCATTTTCAACATCTGGACTCCACAGCTCCTCAGAGCTCCACCCAACAGAAAAGCTGATCTTAAATGCATGGGATGAGAGGCTACTGCAAGAGTATCCCACCCTCACGGCAGAGCCTGGCAAGCTACCTTTGTCATATTGATATGCCAAAAAGCAGTAACAATTATAGATTGTTCCCATGACCTGAAGGAACAGTTTGAGGCTCGGTTTGAGGCTCTTCATGTTCCTAGAGTGAGCAGATGCCATTGGGCTACACTAGCACAAGACAGGACATATGGAGATGTTACTGGTTCCGCTTGAGCCAATCGATGAACAACAGGAAGACAAGTGATACAAGTGATACAAGATTTGTGTATTCATCATTTGCATAAAATGTTTTTTGCAAAAGATAGGTAGAATATATTATAAATTATATTTTTATGCTTAAAATTGAGTAGAGTTATGGCAGATAAATTGGGTATTAGGGCCAATTTGGGGGGGAGAGATATTAAAAGCACAGTTTCATAGATTCAGCTTCACTTAAATTCTCTCAAATTCAAAAATAAAATATATAAGATAAAACTCCACAGAGTTTCAGATGAGTAACAAATATTCTACTACAGAGCTTTTCTTACTGATTAATATGCTTGGAACATTTATTTTATCTGAGAAACCACAGTCAACAGGTTAATCTGAGATACTACCAAATATTTTTTGAGTTTACAGGTTGTAGTTTGTTTGGATTGACAGCCATGCATTGCTCAACAACTGAGAAATGTGATTTCAATGTTGTGCAAACATCATAGAGATGGTGAGACTGAGGCCGACCTAAGACATTACAACTTTGCCTATACATTACTTGGCAATAGGAATTTTTTCATAAATATGGTCAGTGAATAACCAAAATGTCATTACACGCAGGACTGTACACTAACATATGAAACAAGAAAAACATCAATCAGTTATCCAGTGGATCGCTTCCATGTAGACATCTGTTAATAGAGGTTCCATTTGTTTTGTAATTGACCTTCCTTTACTTTTCTCCAAGTCTACTCTAAAGACAGTGAGTTGAATTTCTAATATTTGCTTTAGTTTTCTTTTATACAGTATGCAGCCAATGACATCTTCCTCACTTTTCCACACTATGAGAAATGGCTACTGAAACTTCTATTTTTATTTGATTTAATACAGCTTCACATTTTAAATCACATAGGTTATATGATCAAAAGAAATTTCTCCAATTCCAATGATTATGACTTTTAAATAATCTTTGCACTTTCCATTAGTTTCAACTGTCAAAATTTTATTACTTTAAGTTTTAAAATGTCCGCTTGAAAACCTTATTTAGTCAGAAAGTCAGTAAAATTTACCTGTATGCTATCCATATTGAGCACCCATTACTCTTGGACATAGCACATTAACTGATTCATTAGCTATTTCAAACCATATGGACTTGGGTTTGGGTGGGTCATTTGGATAATATCCTGAGGTGAGTTTCCTAATTATTGCAATTATGTGATCTCAATCATGAGGCCAGGCTCACAAAATAGTGTCAGTGCCTTTAGAATGAGTGTCAATGCACCCAGACAATGACTGAGATGAGCAACATGCTCTTTGGTTGTTATAAGTCCCTTGATACCCAAATAGTAATTACTTGAAAAGTTCTGAGAAAATGCCAGAAAGTGTCTGAGAACACAGTAAGCTTAACTGAGTAAATGCTTAACAATCACAGATTGCCCAGAATTCTAAGCGGGAAAACTTGGATGATTCAAGATCCATTCTGCTTAGATATTAAGTTTCTAATATAAATCTTGAATAGCTTATTTTTAATTAAGCACTCATTGTATGCTGCCGACCCTGATTCAATCCTTGGCATTCCAGATGGCTGTCAAAGCACCATCAGGAGTAATTCCTTGTGCAGAGCTAGGAATAGCTCTGAGCATTGTAGGTATGGCAAACAAATTTTACCTTTTTTTGGGGGTGGGGGCGGCACACCCACTTATGCTCAGGGATTCTTTCTGACTCTGTGCCCAGGTGTCACCCCTGGCAGAATTCAGGAAACTATATGTGATGCCAGGGACCAAACTCGGGTCAGCATCATGCAAAGTAAATTTCTTACCCTTGTACTATCTCTCTAAGCTCCAAGGTACATACAGTATAAAGGTTTAAAAAAAAGAAACCATTATAAAATCATGTCAGTTGGACATATTGACTGTGATAGTATCTCCAAAACAAAAGGGTTTAGAGCTTCGACATATTGACTGTAATAGTATATCCAAAACAAAAGAGTTTAGAGCTTCACATGGTGGAAAGGGAAGATACATTCTTTTAAAAAAATCTTAAGATTCTTTTATTGTTGTAAAGTGTATAAAGTTAGCATATTAATCATTTTCAAAGTATAGAGTTTCAGGGGCTGGAGTGATAACACAGCGGGTAGGACATTTACCTTGCATGTGGCCAGCCTGGTTTCGATCCCCTGCATCCCATATGGTCCCTCGAGCTCTGCCAGGAGCAATTCCTGAATGAAGAGCCAGGAGTAAACCCTGAACATCACCGGGTGTGACCCAAAAAGCCAAAAAAAAAAGTATAGAGTTTCATAGTATTAAGTGTTTTCATATAATTATGCAATCGCTATCATCCATCCCCGAAGCTATTTTGTTTTGCAAAACAGAAACTCTGAGCTGATTAAATAATAAATTTTTTCATATATTCTCCAGCCTCTGAATGTGTGCATTCTACGTTGCCTCTGAAGTTGATAACTCTAGCTACCTTATTTAAGTGGAATTTTACAATATTTATCAATCTGTGACTAGTTTTTGTCACAGCATAATATCCTTAAAATGTATCTATATTATAACATGATAGAATTTCTCTTCCTTTTAAAAATGAGAAACAGTCCACTGTATGTATGTATATATGTATACATATATACATACATACAGTGGATATAAATGTATTTGGATATATATATATTTGGATATATATATATATATCCAAAGTACATTTTGTTTATATGATCTCTGTTGATATCACTAGTTTACCTTCACCTTGTGATTATTGCAACTAATATTCCTATTAACATGGGCATATAATTATCGTTTAAAATAAGTACTCAATTTCCCAATATTAAGTCTGATATTATTTTTAAAGAGGAAAAATTAATGCATGTTTTCTGTCCTATTCATGGAATGGGAAGTTAAAAGTTCCCAGTGATATATCATATATTATATATTATATATATGTGTGTGTGTGTGTGTGTGTGGTGTGTGTGTGTTCTATCATTGAGCTAGATCAAAGGTGTATCCCAAAGAATATATTACCAATGGAGAAGGTAAATTTTAAATTGTTTTGATATATACTTTTTGGTAAACTTCCAACTGACCTCCCTTTTATTCTTTTCAAAGAACTCTGAATTTGCTACACTATTTAAAGACTGTGTAAGACTGAGCTAGAGCAATAGTTCAGCGGGTAGGGCATTTGCCTTGCATGAGGCAGACCCAGGTTTGATTCCGGCACCCAATATGGTTCCCCACACAGTGCCAGGAGTAATTCCTGAGCATCACTGGGTGTGACTCAAAAAACAAACAAAAAAAAGACTACCTTTATTCAATTTTGTGTTATCAAGCTTTGCTGTGTCTTTCCCTATGTGTACAGTAGGTAGGCAAATATGTTCTTGATAAAATTATCTTAATTTTTATCTTAAAATTTACCAATTTGAAAGTGAAATGGAGGATATCCCCCACAGTCATTACTGCTTTTCTTTTTAATAGCTACTTTACATAATGACCAATCATTGACATTAGAAGTAAAAATATTCTGTTTCTATTAATTCCATGATATATGATTGGATTAGTGTAATCAGAACTAACAAGGTATGTCAGTTAGAGACGGCACTTGAACATTATTATAAAGTCAATATAGAAGTTTTGATGGGGAATGGTTTTATTCAGGTTGTTGTAAGTAACTCCACTATTAAAACCTGCTTTATTTGATATTTATTGGAGGACATGCCCTAATGAGCCCTGGGCCTCAGCTAACCCAGAGCCTCTGCACCTGCTAAAGCTAAGAGCCATCTGCATTTTGCTTTAAATGCGTACAGATCACATTTGTAGATTGAGGGCAAGATTGGAAGAGACATTTGATTTTATAACTCTGAATGGCAGAATGTTCTTATCATGGGTATATGCTAGCTTCAGTGCATTTCTGTTATTACCCCATGAGTCCCCAAGAGACATGTTTTACCGGAATGACCCTGACACATTTGGATCCATCACAATGTAATCAGCCCTGCTAGATCAAAGAATCATGCCAGTTTGTCCCTGGGAAAGCAAACTTAATGCAGTAATACTTAAACCAAAATGAGCAATACTGTTCTGAAACAGATTGGATCTTGGGGAGGTTTACAGATATAGCTGGATATAGCTGGATACATACACACACACACACACACACACACACACACACACACACACACACACATATATATATATATATGTCTTGTCACTTGTCTTCCCACTGTTCATCGATTTGCTGGAGCGGGCACCAAAAACATCTCCATATGTCCTGTCGCATGCTAGTGTAGCCCAAAGGTATCTTCTTGCTCCAGGAACACGTAGAGCCTCAAACCATCCCTTCAGGTCATGGGAATGAGGTCTATCATTGTTACTGGTTTTTGGCATATCAAATACGACACTGGTAGCTTGCCAGGCTCTCCCGTGGGGGTGGTATACTCTCAGTAGTAGGCTCACATCTCATGCATTTACTGATGAACCAACGGGGAGAGATCGGCTTTTCTCTTGGATGGAGCTCTGACGAGCTGTGGAGTCTGGATGTTGAAAATGGCAGTCCTCATGGTGTGGGGGGTTCCTTTGGCTTCTCGCGAGACTCTATGGGGATGGCGGGCCAGGGCTAGAGCTTGCCTTCCCTCCCGGGAGCCTAATGATCAGCTGATCAGCTGAGCACAGGAAGAGCCAGTAGCAGCTCTGCCCAGTGTGTCTGAGTGTATATATATATATATATATATATATGTATGTATGTATGTATACGTATAGGTATATATGTATGTATGTATACCTATATGTATATGTATATATGTGTGTATATATGTATATATATACATAGTATATAATATTATGATATTCCCCATAAGTTAAATCCTGAATTACATTTCATCTCAGGTATACTCCCCCAACTCTACAAGTGTCTTTGCAGAAGTTTAAAATCCAGAGGTCCTGGCTCTGGCAAATTAACATTTGTAAGGCCTGGCTGAGTGGAGATACCTAGAAATTTGCATTTGTGCTAGTATCCTTAGGCCCACTTGAGAAGGCAGGCCCTGATCTCTTGGCAGAGGATACCTGTCCTTTGTTCAAGGGGCTGGCTTGAAGCCCTTGGCAGATATTTGGGATATCTAACTTGCAAGAAAGAAGAAAGGGCTTTTCCATTGTGGGTCTGATCTCTGACCTGAGCACATAGTCTGGGAACAGTTAGGAATTGAAAATTTTGGGTTTTCCTGACCTTGGATTGTATTACCAGAAATTGTTTAAGTAAAGATTTGTGATGAGAGCAGCATGGAATGCCTTCAAAGGCATCGAAAAATAGCTAAAAGGACAAAGAACCTCCGGCTCAGGGCACATCTCTTTGACTCCACCATTCTCCCTACATTACCATACACCTCAGAGACCTGGGCCCTAAGAAAGCAGGATGAGAATGTTATTCGGGTCTCCCAGAGAGGAATCAAAAGAGCTATGCTTAGAATATCACGCCTCACTCAAGTGAGAGAAGGAATCCGGAGTTCTGACCTCCGTCGCTGTTCCAGAATCAGGGGCGCTGTCTCGTTTGCCAAGGCATCGAAAATCAGATGGACTAGACATGTAATGCTATTTGGAGATGACCACTGGACTAGAGCTGTTACTGACTGGATCCCATGGCATGTTAAAAGATCATGTGGCCTCCCGCCTACAAGATGGTCAGACTTCCTTGTCAAGACCCTGAAGGAATGGTTTGAGGCTTCTCATATTCCTGAATCAACCAGATGCCATTGGGCTACATTGGTGTGTGATAGGGTCCAATGGAATGTTACTGGTGCCCGCTCGAGCAAATCGATGAACAATGGTATTCAAGTGATCAAGTGAAAGATTTGTGGTACTTTGAAGATTTGTGAATTTCATCTATCTGCCACCGGCCTTTGAGGTAGAAAGGAAATTACTCCCTTATATTGCCTGGGAACCCAGTCATTCCCCAACAGATATTTGAAATATATATCTATAATTCAACAGTTGCAAATTGCTAGCTAGTAGGTAAGAAATAATATTTTATCTTAGGAATGTTTAAGGATGGAAAGTTTGTTCCAGGATACCTTGCAAGTGTGAGCTTGAGTTTGATCCTTGGTACTGCTGCAGGCCTGAACATGATCAGTTCTACTTTTGTACCTGAAAGCTCTTCTATTTGAGATTCCCCAGGATACATTTGATTTCTAGCCTCAGAGCAGCAGGTGGTGTATGTGAGTACCACATCTAAAGGTACAATTGACAGTAAGCAGTGATGCTAAAAACATGTGAACATGCCTGAAGCCCATACCCAGTGAACACAAGCATGAGTGCCTTTGCAACCATAATTAGCATACATGCAACTAAACAATACAAATAGAGAAATCTGATACCATTACATGTGCTAGAACTACAAAATGACGGAGTGTGAACGTTGGTTAAACACCTGAAATAATGTATAAGCATAAACAGGTGTGTAACCCTGGACATTAAGATAACATCTTTAAAAAAGAAAAGGAAGAAAAATTGATTTTTTGAAAAAGTTGAGAAAGAGTAATTATTGAAACAAAACATGTGCAGCAGTTTCATTTGGTGTGAGCGGGTCTCAGATTCACCAAAACACTCTACATGTTTATGAATGTCTTGGTGTTTAAGGTCATCCTGGAATAAAAAAACAAGTTGAAATACAGATTTGAAAGGCAAGATAAATCAGAAAATAATAGAAAAGTGAATGCACATAGGCCCATATGATTGTTAGAAGAGTCAAAACACTTGATGAAGTGAAATCTCAATTTGTTGTGGAAATCGAAAATTCAGTGAACTTAGACTAATACTCAGTTCATTAAGAAGACACATCATTGCCTCTAATACTTATATTTTGGGTGGGGGTAAGAGTCATAACTGTCTTGAATAGTTTGTCCTCCTAGAAGTGAGTTGCCCATATTTATTCTGCCATCCAGAGATCTCATTGAAAAAAATATATTACCTCTGATAAAGGGTTAAATATCCTAAAGACATTTTATTTCTCATAAAAATAGGACTTAGAAAAGATTGATATTAAGATATCACATAGAATTCAAGTAATGACACACATACTTAGGGTACTGAGTTTATTTAGCTAATGTGATAGAGCACAATTTCATAAGAAGGATCAGTGGTTTGGGGGGCTAAAGAGTCAGATACAATGAAGAAAGACTTCACTAAAAGCAAAATGTTAATATGTGTAATGGATTTGTCTGAGATTACCTTAAAGATAAATGGTGAAAGACTGGTGGTAAGTTTCTTTTCTGGGTACCTCATATGACTGATGTTATTGACTCATTTTTTATTTTAATCCAAAGGTGCATTGAATGCTGAATTCAATATAATAAAGTTCATAATAAATGTAAGAGGTTAGTTCTAGTCTGCTTGGGTCTAATTTCTCTCTCTCTGCTATTCCAAGGTGTGTGACTTTAGACAAATAATGAAACTGTGTACAGCATCAGGTGCATCCACCATAAGATAGGAATAGTAGTATACACATCACAGTTTTCATTTTTATTAAATGAGTTATAAATATATATGTGTATATAGGTATACAAGACTTAGGAGGTAGGGAGATAGTTCAATGCACTGGACTTTGCCTGTGAAAGGCCCAGGTTTGATTGCTCAAACCTCACAGTCCCTTGAGAACCACTAGGCATGGCCCCCAAAGATAAAAAAAGCACCTCAAAATAACAAGATCTGAAGCATATTAATAATTTCATTATGTGGCAAACCATTTCTATTGTTCTTACTGTGGTTTCCTTTTTCAATGTATTTTTTAACAATAATCCAAAGTTTCATTCTGTAGAAAGCCCACATAGAAAAAAAGATTAAAATTGATTACAATTTTAACTGTTTTAATTAAAATAGTTGTTAACATCTAATTATATCTGTTAAATGTTTTCTTTAGTATTACTATATCAAATGTTGTATACCATATCAAATGTTAGTACTATATCAAATGTTTAGTATTACTATATAAAATGCCAGCAACTATACCACCTCCGCTTCGCTGATGACATTGTTCTAATAACACCAAACATTAGCCAAGCGGCACAAATGCTGGTTGACTTTGACCAAGAATGTGCAAAGATAGGTCTACAGCTGAATCTCAACATAACTATGTTCATGAAAAATGAACTAGTTCCAGAGGCCCCATTCACTCTCAATGGAACAAACATCTCTGAATGCAGCAGTTACGTGTATCTAGGTGGAGAAGTCAACATGATGAATGACCTAAAACCTGAGCTGCGCAGGAGGAAGAGAGCAGCATGGATTGCCTTCAAAGGTGAACCTCCGGCTCCAGGCACATCTCTTCGATTTCCACTGTTCTCCCTGCATTAACATATGTCTCAGAAACCTGGGCCCCTACGAAACAGGATGAGAACATTATTCGGGTCTCCCAAAGAGGAATCAAAAGAGCTATGCATGGAATATCACGCCTCACTCAAGTGAGAGGAATCCGGAGTTCTGACCTCCGTTTCTGTTCCAGAGTCAGGGATGCTGTCTCATTTGCCAAGGCATCGAAAATCAGATGGGCTGGACATGTAATGCGATTTGGAGACTACTGCTGGACTAGAGCTGTTACCGACTGGATCCCACGGGATGTCAAAAGATCACGTGGCCGCCCACAAGATGGTCAGACGTCTTTGTCAAGACCCTGAAGGAACGGTTTGAGGCTCTTCATATTCCTGAAACAATCAGATGCCATTGGGCTACACTGGCACGTGATAGGGTCAAATGGAAATGTTACTGGCGCCGCTTGAAGAAATCGATGAACAATGGGATGTCTAGTGATCTAGTGATCTAGTGATATCAAATGTTCAGGGGATTATGCGTCTGAAGACTCGATGGTTTATTTTGTTACCTAACTTCCAACTGATGGACAGCTCAGAACAGTTGGATGAACTTTTTTCAGAGAACAATGAATCTCCTGACTGAATTGACGATGTCCTTTTGTTTCGAATTTTTTTTATCTTGAATTTTATCAAGTTTGGTTCAGTATATGAGTGAAAAGATGCCAATTATTTGGCTTTTATAGAAAATGTAGGCTTCTTCTACCGAACTTTGTAAACCTTTCTCCTGATCTTAGCAGAGCAATGACTCCATCAGCCTTTCCAGGAAGTGTCTCCTTTATCTAACTTTTGCTCCCCACGTATCTCATCTTTTTCACAAAATTTATTAGGTGTATAAAGCTCCCATCGGTTTGTAATGGTTATTGTAATTTCAGTACATATGATTATTCCTCATGCACTAATTGGTCTTATATAAAACTATAAGTAGACTAAATAAAATGTGACTCTACAGGGAAATTTTAATTTCAGCTATTGAAACTCTTCCCTCTTTTTTAATTTTTAATTTTATTATACCACCATTAGATAAACAATTACAAAACTGTTCATGATTAGGTTTTAGTCATACAGTGTTCCAGCACCCATCCCTCCACCAGTGAAGAATTACAAAGTATGAGAACAGAACCTATAATTACTAGAATAACCTTCAAAATGACTAAATGTAGATACAAGCAGTCCTTAAAACAATAGAATATTTAATTATTCCTATTTAACAAGCCTGATTTTATTTATGAACTTTATTGATTCTAAGTTAGTGCTTTGTACTCCAGAGCTCACAAGAAAAAAGGCAACATTCAAGAGTAAGAACTAATATTATTTCC